>CM035770.1:44153308-44353119 GCA_020466155.1 Pachypeltis micranthus | reverse complement strand
GCGTTTTGTGTGCTGATACCTTGAAGATTGTTAACTTTCATTTGAATTACGGAGAAGAAGAAGAATTACGAATGAACATAAGGTAATTAGGAGCAAAGAAATTCCCAGAAATTCTAGAAACTTCAATCCCCGTCGTTCAACTTATCCTGTTGTTCCGAAACACTTGATACTACCCATTTCAATAAAAACACGTTGAAAGTCTCTCAATTTCTCTGTTTATTAATTTCTCAATAGTGGTCGAGGATTGAGTTAGAGCAACACAATAAATTCTGAACTTTTACCTGCTAAGTAAAATGTGACGTTATGTTTTACCAAGTTCAGTAAAAAATTGAGTTTTAGGAGTCACAATTAAAATCAGTATTTTATCAGTCTGTACGTATTTACAGATATTACGAAACCAGTTTCAACCCAAGCACCGTTCAGGCTATAACCTTGTCTGACGAAACAGGTAGTTTCCTAACAAAAGTTCCCGTCTGTCCATGATCACTGTTTGAAGTTAACACATTGACAAGATGATTCTGGAAACACGTTTTTGGAAGTCTCACGTCAAGGACTCCAAGGACTCTCAAAATGGGGTCACGTCAATTGCGGAGAGTCGATGAGAATTATCACTTTCCTTGGTTCTACGAAGTTGAAAAAGAAGTTATGTAATCGGCTAAAAAAAAAGTTGAGTTCTCTCCAGATCGTTTCACACACTATTTAGTATAATGGTCTGTGTCTGTGAACGTGATTGAGAGAAAACGGCTGAATCAAATCAGCTCAAACTTCATATCTACTCTACAGGTTACCACACGGGACGCCCAAATAAGGTTATGAGCTAAATCTGCCCAAAACGAACTATCGTTATCATAGCAGTCAAAACACCAAATTTCTTTTTCAAAAACTGCCTTAACAACTGTGGTTAAATTTTATATATCAACATCCCTTAATAAGACGACAGTACCATAAAACTCCCATCCGTGGGAAAATGACGAGAGCAGCACAATTAATTAATAAACATTTCGATTTTAGCGCAGTTTTCCCCCCTATAAACTCTATTAGAGTTTTTAAAAAATTGTGTGCTCTTCAATGTGCGATAGGGAAGTTGAATGACGAGTGAAGGACAACTCATCGCTGCAGCTTAGAGCGGAGCTGTCTTGAAATCAGCGCTTGGTTAACGTAATGTGAGCACAAGAGAAGTAGAAACGATTGCCTGGTATCACGTGCGACAGTTAAGCGGAGAGTATTAGAGCGAGTCGGGCAAAGGGGAATCGTTTTTGCAAACTTGCTGGTTGTATGATCGAGGAAAGAATACAAAAGAGGTTGATGTCAAGACGAGGGGCGATATCGTTAGGCGGTTATTCAGAAATGCAGTTAAGGGTGGTGGAGGGGGAATGACTGGGACGTTCGGGGAAAGCCAATCCCCTCTAGCAACTCAAAGATTAACGTGCATCCTCTTGCAGTCTTCTTAGGCATGAAGGGTCACTAGGGATCAAAGAACTGAGTAACCATTGAGCGATTTGAAGACACTTCACGGCGAGTCAGACACTGAAGTTCCTAAAAACAGCGCCCTCTCGAAACATGGGAAGGCGCATGAAACTGACACAAAGGTACATACGTGAAGGTCGCATAAACAAAGATGAATTTTTCCACATCCACTCCGATTATATGTTAACACATTTTGCTTCTCTACAGAGAACATTTGGGAACTTGGATAAATTGATTCTTTTGAATTTTTATAAACATATTGTTGTAGTCGGGAAAGTTCATGTCTTAGCGGCTGGCACACGAAACTGAGAAACCTGTCGAGAAATAACTTCAAAACTTCAGTCTACAGTTCTCTTCCTCTGTACGAAGTTTAGACGCGACACGGTGGAGCTCGTGGAAGAATCAAAGGAACCTAAACCACCGTAACCCTCAATTCTACAGCCACAATTGTACTTTGAAGCCGAAGTGACGCGTTAATTGGTTTTCCACAACCGCAAAGGATGTGGGTTTTCTCATGATTACCTGGCATTTTCCGTTCGTTTTCCTTCAAATACACTCGACACGCGGCGCGTTGCGTTGTTGCCCGAGTTCATTTCCCTTCTTGTAATACTCGATGTACCCAAAATCTATCGACCCACATGAAGTGCATTGTTGTGCACGACCTCGCTATTGCTGAGTAACAATACTGTCACCTCTCACGTCCTATTTATAGTCGGTTTATTATTTTTTAAATTTTCGTGTCTCAACAATCCGGGAAACGATAAACTCTTACGCTGACGACAATGTTTCTGCGGTACTTCCACGACCGAGACATCCTACTCGATTCAGCGCCGGAGAGAAACGATAACTTTCTGTATTGCCCCGCGAATTTCTTTAAGTAGTAGAAATCCCCTCGCTGACACTTGCCAATTTTCCAGTTAGACGGGGTTCTACACCTCTGACACCTATTGTGCGCACATGTCCGTGCCTAGTCTCGTAAGGAATGCTAGGTACTTCCTGCAAGAGTCTTCTTTGATGTCCAACTTAGTAGAAGCAGTACCAAAGACCAGAAATTGCTCCCCCTCAAGTCTCTGGCACTGGGCAACCATCTGTGCCACATCACCTACACCGAGAGGTGTCGACTATACCCATACCATACATGAGTTTGTTATACTTTGTTCATTTTGCAGTACCCCGTGATGATCCCCAATAAATAAATAAACTTTTCACGAATTATTTTCCAATAAATACACTAAAATCTCATTATATAAAGCAAATAATCAATAAATAATTTGACATCGTCATAAGGAAATAATAATTGACCCCGAAGCAGTTTTGACTTTTGCGATAGGATCAACAATCGTCATTCATCTACAAATCACAACATGCAACAAAAATAAGGTACGTACAGTTGTAATACAGGAGAAGAGCGGAAGCAGCCGTGAATACGACGGAGGCTCCAGCGATGACCAGAATGGGAACCAAACCGCGAAGCCTGGGCGGTTGTGTTCGCCCATCTTCAACGATTTGGTGGATGGTTGCCCCAACAGAGGGCTCGTACATTCCGTTCAGGGCCAGGCTCGAGTAACCAGTATCATCTACGAAATCATACGTAATCAACACCCACGGCAAAACCAATTACTTAACTGCAATACGAAACATTTGACTCGATTTTAGCGACCAAAACTATTGACTCTACGAAAGGCTTCTTTTTCACTGTCATAATAATTTAGTTTTGATAATCTGCGGAGATCAACTCATCGCATAAAGTTAGTAAGACTCCAAACTGATGTTGAAAAACAGGGAAAAGAAGAAAAGGTACAGAACCGAGAGGAACACTGAGGTCAATTAGGAAAGAGGACGGTTGTATGGGAAACGGAACATGCTAGAGACGAAAAAAAGGGTCTGCGGCCGCAAAAAAGGTACAGGGTTGGTTCAGTTGAGGCATGTAAAGATATTTCTCGTGACTACGCTCGTGAGGTAATACCTTTTTTCATGAAAAATAACAGGAAAGGTGAAATACGGCGCACATTTTGCGTTTACTACCACGTTCTTGTCAAAATGCTTAGAAATTAATTCGTTGCCTTCCACTTTTGAATCGATATACAAGTTTATTTGTAGAGTTGATTCATCTATTCATTTTTCATAAACGTATCAGCTAACCGTTTAAGGGAATTATTTATTTGGCTCAGCTGTACAAACAAATTTAACCAATACCCCCTTTGAATTTATGCCGAGTAACTGAATAAACCAAAGGCTACAGAATGGTTACGAGTACATTAGAAATTATTGTTCATTTATTCACGAGCTCTTTTTTTTGAAGATAAATCTACTAATTGAGCTCACCTAACGCAAAATGAATAAAGGGGAAGAAAGCAGTAAGGAATTTGAGTAACGTGGCAACTAAAGCATTTTGTATTTGGCGGACACGTTCGTCGAATATTCCTTTTTGATAATGTATTGCTATTCCTATTCTGTCTATACTAAAATATCTGGGTATTTTGCGTCCGAGCAAGATGAATTTTTGGGTATTTGAAGGTAGAAACATGGGAGTCTTAAGGATAAATATTTTATGCTAGTTCATTTGCTGAAGGTAAAGTCATGAGCTAATGATGGAAGAGATAACGAAGGTATTGTTTATTTATATATATCTAAGTGTTGCTATTTGAAGACTCGATACTACACATTAGATTCACACTAATGTCAACACAGTTGTTGATGTCCACACATTTGTTGTTGTGAGCCTCGTAGCTTCTAAAGAATATGATTGATCAAATTTGGATTCGATCCTAAGACCTCATGCTCCACAGGTTCTGCCCTTAACCACTAAACCATCTGAAAGATAGAAACATAGAAGAGTATTGTTATAAGCCGTCAACATTAAAATAAATAGCAGTGCACTTCCTGCGTGTAGATGAAAAAACGATTTGAAAGACCATTTTAAAACAGAAACATTATTCAAACATATAAAAGGATGCGACAAGCCAATCTCCAACAGAATGCTAGTAATTAGTCAAAATTAATCTTTTTTTAGTTTATGATTGTTGGGCAAAATCATAAGAATATTTCGTTGTTTTAATAATAATTTGACGTTCACGTCAAAAGCGTTTACAATTTGAATCGATCGCAACACGATTTATGAAACCTACTCGTGCCATTTCGAATTTTGCGAGCCGCCCGGCCCGAATCGGTGTACGTGTAGTGGTTCATGGGTTATTGATTCTCCTCCCATCTCCTGTCGGCGAACTCATTACCTGAAAAACAAACACAGGAAGTTAGCTTAAAAGACGCAGTGAAAATTATGAAAATCAAATTAGGGCGGATATCTTTAGTTCTTCGGAGCAGGAAGGCAATTTGTGCAAATTATGTAATCGGCTGGAAAAGGTTTTTTGAGTTTTCTTCAAATCACGCTTGAAGGGATTCTGAGTCTAAAAAAACGACCTTTGAAAAACTGGGCTCCAACCAGATCTAACAAACCAAATCGCCTCAATTTTCGAATTAACCCAGAATGTTGCTATGAGACGACCAAACACAATCGACCCCAAACTAATAATAGTAATCATAGGGATCAAAACACCAAATTTGTTTGTTTTTTTTTCTTTTTTTTCAATAACGGCTCCGACGATTTTGATTTTTTTTTTTTATGGGCAACTCCAAATGACATGACATTACCATACAAAATGACGAGAGCAGCACGATAAATGGTCCAAAATGTCCAATGTAATCGATTTTAGCGCGGGGTGATGATTCCCGTTCTCAAAAAGGGTGTTAGTCAAATAAAATAACTATAAGCTGAGATTTAAATAGCGTTCAAATGCAATCACATTAATTCCGGAATTCAAACCGCTGCCGTTTCAGTTACAACCATTTCTCACTGTTTTTACCCCATATTTCCAAAGATGTAGTCCGATGGGGGAAAAAACCCGCGTACCTATGCGCTGTACTCAATTAATGTCCGTGTCATAAGAGGTGCAACTCAACAGATTCTGGAACGTTGAGCCCCACTTGGAAACAAATTTGATTAGTTGATAGATGTTGTAAATCAGTCTGCTCGTAAGGCTGAGTGAAGTTCTGATATTTCCTGTTCAGTTTTAATTTTAAATAAATATTATTTAGAAAATAGGATTTTATTATTGTCCTTGAAAATCCCTTTAGTGGGAGAAATGTTTTCCGGAAGGTCGAGAAATAATGTGTACATTTCAGGATGGGTGGACAGACAGTCTATTATCTTCGCTTCAACGGATAACAATATGTTTTGTTACATAATGCAAACATTACACGCGGCGTCTCCTGGGCGGCAAGACCCTTTCAATTAACGCGTGCATTGGATCAACTCACGTATGGCTGAAGCTCCATAATTGACTTTAGTGCCCTTAGATTGCATTAATTATGTGTTAGCTAACGCCCGCTGGCTGCTGCTCGGTTCATTTCATACTGGACACTGTCATCTGATGTGAGCTACAAGTGAGACCGTATAGCTCGAAAGGACG
The DNA here is from genome assembly GCA_020466155.1 of Pachypeltis micranthus. Classification (NCBI taxonomy): domain Eukaryota; kingdom Metazoa; phylum Arthropoda; class Insecta; order Hemiptera; family Miridae; genus Pachypeltis; species Pachypeltis micranthus. The sequence goes on along the minus strand of CM035770.1, from coordinate 44,347,183 downwards.
TTCAATTTTGATGAGTACGATAGTTTGTTGATTTTAAAATTTAGTACGGTACTAAAAGCGGTAGTAAGGAAGATTTGATGAGGATCACTTGGCAGGATTGGAGAGGAAGCAAAACGCCTGCTGAACTTCATTCAAATTTAATTTCTGGATTGTGGCAATGTAAATCTTGTAAATGCCTATATCAACACACAGCCCTAATATTTTGAGAACGATAATTGATTCATTGGCAACAGGACGCACTGAACTGAGAGATGAATGCAATGAACTGAGAAATTGGTGGATCGTGTTTTCGTGTCTATCTTCCCTGTGGAGTTCTAAGTATTCATATGAGAACGTATTCCAAGTTTTTCGACTGATACACGAATGACTTGGTAAAAATTATGAGAGGAAACTTCGCGAGGGGATACACTTCGCTATGAACATTGGGCAAAGATTGCAATGAGCAGGGTTGTATGGCAAAACCAGCCTGGTCCTATTCGCGAGGAAACGCAACCTAAAATGTGATAACTCCGGCTCAGGGGCTAAGTGGTGACGATGCGACAGGAGGTGGAATACTTGGGAGTCTTCCAACGTGCTCACACGGACCACAAACGAGAGGACACAACAAAGACAGTACAAAGGGGTCACAACAATACAATGGATATGGGCAGTCCAGAAGACGGTTGGAAAGACGGCCGAGGACGGTCCTGTGAATGTATCGGGCGGGTTCCTGCTGGGTGTTCCATCTCCCCACATAGAGCTGCCTACTTACAGGCACGTATGCTAGAACTGGGTCTTTTGAGGCGGGGTTTAAGGGCTCCACACCATCTGACATTGTACAGCGAGCGAATGAAAGGGCCCTGATCTGAATGTCAGGGACTCACTACAGATGAAGTATAACTTTTAACTGCCATTCAGGAAACGGATTCACGATAGTTCCAAATGGAAAGAGGGTGGTCCCACGCTTGATGTATTTTAAGCAAACGTGGTCTGACGACTGCAGAGTTAATGGACCAGGGATCTGGGAGGGAATAATGTTAGGTACCCGGGCAATAGTTTTACAGCGAGAGGTCTTAGAAGTGATGGAGTGAGTGCAGCACCTCCTGCGCAAGCAGCTGAAACGGAAAAATATATCCATTTTGTCATGCAGTCAGGCTGCAATTGAGGCTCTGGCTTCTTACACTGTTTGGTCAGGGCTGGTTTGAGAATACCTGACTGATCTGAAGACCTTGGCAAAGGAGAGTTGGTTGCCAGGTCATGTGAAGGCTGACAAACTGGAGAGAGATGAATCTGCACTTCCCCTAGTGAGGCAGTCAAGGTTATTTAAGTAATAAGTCTAACTCTGGGGAGCGAGCAAGAGAGGGGAAGTGTACGGATATTATGTGGCCTCTTCACAGGACACTGTCCATACCGTGCAACTCGGAGGGCTTGGGATTCTTCAGCTGTGGCGAGAGGAGGTTGCAGGAATGGACCTCAAGGCTGTCTTGCGTTTTGTGCGAGAATGGTGGAGACCTTTTGGAGATGTTACATCAGGGAACATCGGCTCCCGCTGTCCGCCCACTCAATAGGCCCATTTGAGTGCGCAGTGGGGATTTTTTCAGTTGCCCCCCGTATATAGGGGGAGGGAGGAAGACCAAAAATGCTCTCTCTATTAGAGTTTACGAAATATCACACCCACCAGTGCTGTATACTCCAACTAAAATTTTTAAATTGTTCAAAATATTAGCATTTTTCAGCTACGTAACATATTTTGTACTCAAAGGGCGTCTTTTGATACTTTTACGCTGAGTTGCCTCCCACTCTGCAACTGCGGACTGAAAACATAAAACATCGACCGCATGTTCCCTGTTGAATGTTCGTCGACTCAAGAAGACACGGTACCACGTACTTGAGGTCGACTCGAGACACTTGAAAAAGACTGCAAGAAGAGCCGAATCACTTGACCGACAAAAGTGATACGACCCTTCTCCATTCAACTTATCCCGCACCCTATTAGACTTTCAACGGCTTACATGACGTCGAAGAGCCCCGCAACATCGACTGTTTGGTCCATTCCTAGATTTTTTCGGTTTATTTCTAACTTACGAGTATATTTGATTGTAGAGCGACGATTTATTGCGAGGACAGCGCCAACTAACGCAACAGTGCCGTAAAATTTATAGGATAATGACGAGAGCAACACAATAAATTAGCAAACATTTCGACGAAGAGTGATTTTAGTGCAGTGGTTGGCCTCAACTGGCGAGCCAAATTGAGGGCAATCGCCTGGACACTTTTAGCCACTTAGCGTTCGTTCGCATCCTGTTCTCCGTACGAGATCCTCATTCTCCTCCGCCCTTATTTTTCCTCCTTATCTTGCGCTCAGGTTGTGGTTTGTGCTCTGTATGTTCCCATCCTTCAGTCATGGACTCAGAGAACTATCGTTTTAACCAAGTGACCGTTTAATCAAAACTCTGTCGTGCTCGTTCAATTCGTGTGTGTATTTCTCTCTCTTTTTCGCGCACCCAAGAGCTGTTCTCTTCTTTTAAATCTCCTTGATGGACTAGCGTTCCACACTGCGAACTTTCTATTTTTCTTAACAAATTTTCCTCCAAACTGCTCTGCGTAGCCTTACGGAAGAATTCTGTCATGTTGGAGTACTTGCACGATGTTTAGATAGGGATAAATTAAAACTACGGCGTAACTCCTAAACCACCCAAACCGAACGAAGAAAGCAGCACAATAAATTACCCAAAATTTCGACGAAAAGCGATTTCAGTTTTCACCTTATAAATCTCCCATATATGGTACTAGCATTCGAACAAAAGAATCGAGGTGGGAGTAAATGCACCCAATACCTGTACGATAGAAGATAATAATGGCCTTGCGATAGTCAATAAACCGCAGAAAGTAACGTCATTTTGTTGACAGATTTTTCTGAAACCTTCTCTGGAAAATCGTGTTGACAGTCTCGCTAACCACCTACATGGAATCTTTTCAATAAAGGGCCATGGCGCGAGCAGCATCAAGTCAATAAATTTCGAAACTTTAAGCGCAATCACGTCTTACGTAAACCGTCACCGTGATGAGTCGCACCAGACATTTTTTCCATAAAAGATATTTCTTCGGTCCCGAAAAGTTAGTTTTTAAAAACAATTTATTCTTCAATTGACAACACTTTCAATCATTTCAAAACGAACACTTGGAGAAACTACGAACAGCCGCAACACATGAAGGTAAACCGACAACTGAGCGTTCGGAGCTTGCCTTTATAGTGGTCAGATGCTGCATCAGCAGGCTTATTAGGTACAGAGTATATAACTTGAATGTACTAGAAAATATTAAACTTGATAATACAGAATGAGAATGGGTGTCAAATTTGTTATAAGTGTCCATCATTTTTAGAATTTATCGAGTTACTCCTAATTATGCAGTAATCATCATTGAGTAACCGGTGTAAAGGCGATTCATGAGAGCGGCGGTTTTCCCGAGAAGGTTTGTATTGACTGTCTTGGAATTATCTAGTAAACACTGTGAGAAATGGTAGTGCTGGGTGCAGGGGAGAGAGAAATACAGATTTGAATTGGTTGATGAATGAGACGCACGGGACTATGTTGATACACTGAGATTTCTGAGTAGCACCACAAGTAGAACTAGTTCACGCAACACAATCGGCCTCTGAATAGTTGCACTGGTTTAGGCCGTATGAGCGGTGATGATTTTCAACAGAAGGAAGACATACAGTCATAAACTACAACTTGAGCGCGAGGGAAACCTTGAAAAAATAAGTTCCAACGAGAGCAAAGAACACGTAAGGACACCACGACGCGAATGGATGGGAGGGACTGTCCGCTCAGTTAGGGTGCACTGGAAAACCGAGGAGGGTGAGAGGTGACAATGTGGTCTGAGAGACTATTCAAACAATGTCTCCCCAGGTACCTAGGTTGTACCCGATGATTGCCCTCAGCTTGGTTTGTTGGATGAGGCAAAGAGATGGTATATATAGCTCACTGACAGTCCTGAAATCGGGATGAGCATCGCAGCCCAAAGACCTCTTGTGTCAGTTCATAGCCTCCTAAGGAGTGCCAAGTGTTTCCTGCAAGAGACTGCGATGCGCATTCTTGCAGAAGTAGTTCCAAAGACCAAAAGTTGCTCCCTCTCAAGTCTCTGGCACTGGGCCACGATGCGGTTGGGAGTCTCCTCGTCTGTGCCACACCACCTACACTGTGGGGTGTCGACTATACCCATAACATTCATGTTTGTTCATTTTGCAGTGCTTCTTGACGATCTTCACGATCCGCCATAGTTTCTTCCTCTCTACCCTCAGAAGGCTCTGTTATCTCGTGTGGACAAAGCGTTTGGAGTGCATCAATCCCGCAGCATTCCTGACTGTCGGATGCATTCTCCTTGCATATTCTCCGACTGCACACCGATCCCTTTATGCAGAGAGATAGCATGTGGAACGGCGATGTAAATGTACCAAGTAAAAGTCTTACTTACACGAGAATGGCGTCTTTGTAACACACGCCCCAAGCAGCCTTGCTAATTGCTATCACTAAGAGCAAGCCTCGTGAGGTTAGTGCCGTTAAGGGTGTGGAGGGGTTGGTTGAAATTCCACCTCTCATCTATAACTACCGTAGAATACACATTTTATATTGCACCAATTCGGTGAGTAGCTTACGCTAGCACGCCCACCGAACTTGCTTTTCGCTACTGGCGCGCCGCACGGGGATAGTGGCAAGTAGCTTGCGGTTTTTAGGAATCTGGATGGACCCTTGTTCTGGTCCATCATGCTCGTGTTACCTTTGATGCCTCGGCTCACCATTTTCTCCTAACACGTAAAGTCCCGAACTCCTGCTACCGTCTTTGACGTCTCATTTCGAAGCCACAGGAGGAGAGAGAAGCCAATGCTCTTGAAGTGGGTTATTTATTTTCTTTTACTTAGTTTTGGCGTGCCATAGGTAGGTTAGGCGGTTAGTAGGTAGGTTAGTTTCCCTCGCAATAAATTGTATTTTCCATTTATTTGGTTCCAGTTGATTTCTTTAATTATTTGCTTTTCTTTAATTCGCGAACAGCCTCAATAAATAATATAACACGCGTGTGGAACCTCATAGTACATGGCTTAAATTTAGAAAGAAAAAAAATTGGTAGTTTTGAAGGTATTTCAAGAAACGGTAAAATATGAAATACGAGGTTTGGTCACTTTTTACTTTCCGCTACCCGAAGGGAAGGAAAGTATAGTAATCGGCCCAAAAAAAAATTTGGGTTTTCTTCAGATCTTTACGTTTCAGACCCTACTGAGTCTAAAAAACCTAATTTCGGCGCGTGGTCCGTGTGTATGTGTGTGTGTGTGTGTGTGTTCACCCTGCAGTCGGGGGTCCAGAATACCGCTGACGTATTCCCTGCGTGTCGTATGAGCCGACTAAAAGGGACAGCCAGGTGGGCCCAGCTTGAAAGACAACCTCACTCTCTATGAGGTCCCTGCAGGATTACATCCAACGAGGCTTAACTGTGGCTGGGCGTCACAGTGTACTCTGTCGCCACACTGTGCTCACCCAGCAGTTGGGGGTCCAGAATTCCACTGCCGTACTCCCTGCGTGTTCGTATAAGCCGAACTAAAAGGGACACAACTTACACTTCATTCACATACATGACACACTGGGAACCCCTAACTTTAGCTGGGATCGCAGAACACACCCCCGCAGGAAGGGGGACAGAATTCTCCTGCCGTATCCTCTGTGCGTGGTCGTTAAATCCGGCCTTAAAGGGGCTTAAAGCTCACGACACTGACATACACAACATATTCCAGATACTAAATACACTGCAACGGCTTGCGTGGCAGAACACATTGACTTAAAACACTCATAATGAGCGAAAGACAGTCCTGGAAGTAGCTCACTAACACCTTTGAGCGATCCCCTATATAGGTGCGGCCTTCGGAATGAGGAGGGGAAAACCAGGTTTGAGCGTTCCTGGGCGGCTGATAGCGTGTGTCCCGCTCACCACATCACTAGTGGCCGAGGGCTGACTCTGAGCAGCAGCCGAAAAATCCCTCATGCGTCTTAGTCCCGGTGGGTGGCCGGACTGGCAGCTGCGGCGCATGGGGCCTCCCTTTGACCGTCAACGGACCAGCGAAAGGGGCTAGAATCAATATGCCTGAGGGGAGCTTCCAGGACACTGCCTCGAGCACCTCTTTGCTCATACCACTAACACACACACCAAATGAACTCACAAGGATACACTACACCAGTCTGCTTCTTTTTCTCCCTCCCCTCCTCAATTAGTAAAACATGACAAAGTCAACTAAATCTTCAGCAGGTAATAAAAACGCCACCTGCGCGCCTTTCCTCGGCTCGCCAAGCTCGACTCCCTCTTCGGACGATGAGCAACCTACTCGTCGTCCAAACAAACAAGGGCGGAAAGAACCGGGCAAACCGCGTTCATCTCCCTTCTCTCTAGTAGCCCGGGCAACCCGGCTACTACAAGTATAACACACCGTGACCCTAACCTGTCGGACATGGAGCAGATTTGTGCGTATGTCCAAATCATCCACGCCAACTGGCACGGATGAGGGTCAACGCGACAGGACCATGCGCGGACCTCGTCACTAGTTGCCTCTTCGAAATTTCGAAGCTGGCAATCAGCTAAGCCACGCCCGTCAATGACATCGCCCCCTGCCACTCCCCTGCTGCGGGAAACTGTGGCGGCTGTCGTGAGGGAAGAGCTGCGTAGGGCAATTGCCCAGCAGCCAGTGCCACCAGCCCCCCCAACTCAAGGAGCTTTAACGAGCCAGGGTAGTACCCCAGGCCCCTCATATGCGGCAGTAGCCGCTACTGCGCCTTCCTCCCACCCTCAAGAAGCTGAGGCTGAATGGCAGTCTGCCAGGCCAGGAAGCGCAGGGGGAAGCAGAAAAAGGCCCCAACTAAGATGACGCAGGCCGAGGGCAGCGCCCCGCCTACGCCTCCGCCCAAAAACAAGGGCAAAAACAAAAATAAAAAGCCTCCACCGCCTACCAAACTCCCCCCTAAAAACCCACGACAAAACGTGGTAGTGGTTAGGCATACATGTAAGGAAGGAGAGGCTGGTCCCTCCAACCCTGATGCAATGGAAGCGCTTATGGCGGCGTGTCCCTGCTACGGACCTCCAAGCTCTAAGCGTCCGAAAAGTGCTAGACATCCGCACCGCAGTAGGAGGTGGCGCGCCATTGTAACGGAAACGCCAGAAATGGCCAAGGCGCTCACGAGCCACATTTCCACGAAAGAGGAGTTGAAGCCCAAGCGTCAGCCCCCTGGTCGTTTCCCACGCCTGCTATTGTGCGACGTGCGGACCGACCTACAAAAAGAGGACTTGGCCCAACAAGTTGTTGAACACAACCCTGCGTTAGCTTTGCAGCCGCAGGACGTCAGGCCTCTTTCACCAAAAAGCGTGGCAGACAGAAGGATTGGGTGATTGAGGTATCACCCAGCCTATACAAAAACTAGAGGGGGCAAGGCACCTCCAAATAGCCTGGCAGCCGTGCGCCATACGAAAGTACCAAGCCCCCACTCAGTGCTACAAATGCCAGCGCATGGCTACCTGGCAGTGGCCTGTACAAGACCTGTTGTGTGCGCCTGGTGCGCCTTGCCACATCTGGAGTAAGGAATGCAAGCGTGATGCTCCTCAAGTGCCACCATTGCGTCGAACGCAAATCCAACAGGTCGCACACTCTACACGAGACGCACGCTGTACCATTCTGTCAGCGAGCGATTGCCGTCCAGGAGTCACGAGTGGATTATGAATAGGTCAAAACAGTTCGAATCCTTCAGCACAACACAAATAAGAGTTGCCCAGTTATAGCTGAGTTGCTGCAAATGCACTCAAGAAACGCTGCAGTGTTCTCGCCATACAGGAACCATACATAGGATCCAAAACTCTTGGTCTGGGATCGCAGGCACGAGTGGTGGCTGAGCAAGAACGGGAGCCAAGGCAGCAGTGGCCTGCATCGACCCGTCCATTGGACATGCTCACACTCACTCACCTGAACAGCCAGCACTTGGCCGCTGTGCTCATCCGAGCCGGTGGCTTTGAGCTGGTTGTAATATCATTCTACAGGCAATTCTGGCGCACCAGTTGCAAACAGCCTTCAACCACTTGAGCGGCTCTAGCAGGCCTATCAGGACGACCCTGCATAGTTTGTGCTGATGCAAACGCCAGATCACCATTGTGGGGATCCTCAACCATTGATGGGGCGGGCGAGGCGTATATAGAGCTGCTCAACCAGGTACAACTTAGTTGTTGCCAACGACCCCATGACTGGAGGCGACCTATGATGGTCCGGGAGGAAGGTCGTGTATAGGACGCTCACAGCCGTGTCTCACACCAAGCTACTCAAATGGCAAGGTTGGCGAGTCGTACCAGGTGCAACGCAGAGCGATCACATGGTTATTGACTTTGCCATCACAGATGACAACATCCTCTGCAAAGACACGCCGTGAAAAGCGATTCCGCACAAAAATGCTGACTGGCCACAATTTTGTAGGGTACTGAAGGTAACGCGGCCGCAGACACCGACCCTAATAGCGCAAGCATCCACACCTGAAGAGGTGGACAGCAAAGTGGACATATTTACCACAGCACTGCACTCTGCTGGGCTCTCTGTACTTGGCCAACAGAAGCACAGGGCGATCAAAGTCCCATGGTGGACTGAGGAACTTAATCCCTCAAGCAAAGTGCAAATAGAGGCAGAAGGATGTACCAAAACACTCGTGACCCTGATGCCAGAGCAACATCTGAACTGCCTTCATCCAAGAGAAGAAGGCCTTCCACCGCGCCATCAAACGAGCCAAATGGCAAGGCTGGCGAAATTTTTGTGGAAGCGGAGAGCTCTGAGAACCCCTGGGAAGAGACATTACAAGTCCTCCATAGGTAAAGCAAATGTAGAGCAGGTCTTAGCCGCGATGCAAAATGAGTCAGGCTGGGCCTGCAGCATCGAAAGTTCACTGGAAACCCTCCCTTGAGAAGGCGTTCCCACATGACCAACTAGCTCGAGACACTGAAGCCCAGAGGGCAGCAAGGAGCTGATCATGACTCCGAATGAGCCAGACATCCCATTGTGGACAACAAGCGATCTCCCGGCAGGGCCCTTGCGACCTTAAAGCCCAACAAATCTCCTGGGCCAGATAAAATAGAAAGCAATATGCTAAGGAAGGCAGAGCGGACAATCTCCAGCGGCCTCCTTAATTTATTTAATGACTGTCTGCAGGTCGGACAGTTCCTCACTCAGTGGAAGACTGCGCGTTGTGACTCTTCAAAAGGGAGGCGACCGCAATCAGTCAGACCCGCGATCATGGAGACCACTCAGCCTTCTTTCCATATTTGGCAAAACACTAGAAATCTTGATGTTGCAGTCCTCGAAGGAGTCTTTGGCCGCAACCTCACAGGCAGGCAATACGGGTGTACCAAAGGAAGGTCCACGCAGGATGTCATTGTCGAGATTCGGCGTGTTTCCCTGCTGGCATCGGCTAGTACGTCGTAGCAGTTCTGATTGACATCAGAGGAGCGTTTGACAACCTTTGCGGCCAGCGCCCTTAATGAGCTCAAAGGTAGGGGAATCCTCCCGCAACCTGTACTCGCTCGTCGTAGTTACTTGACAGACAGAACTGCTACGATCGAAAGCAGGCATGTCTCTGTCCAGAGATAGATTGAGAAGGGGTGCCCACAGGGCTCGGTCCTAGGACCAGCACTCTGGAATGCCTTCTTCGAAGGTCTTCTCAGGAAACTCATGGAGACTGACTGCGAGCCGTACGCCTATGTGGATGACTTGACTGTGCTGATCTTTGCAGAGTCAGTCCGCCAAATTGAAGAAAAAACCCACCACGTGCTCCGCACTGTCCACCAATGGTGCGAGCATGTCAAGATGCACGTGGCTGAGGAAAAAACCCAGCTAATCCTCTTGAAGGGGAAAGTGAATAATCCACCCACAATACGCTTTGGCGGCCACAGGCTCCTTCATGAAAAGCACGTCAAGTATTTAGGAGTGAATATAGGTGAGAGGTGGGGTTTCAACCAACATCTCCAGTCCCTTAAAGGCACTACCATTGCAAGGTTTGCCTCACTGCGCGCCATTACTAAGGCCACTTGGGGTGTGTGTTACCACGACACCATCCTCATGTATAAGGCCATCTATTTAGGTGTGATTGGCTACTGCCCCAGTGTCTGGGGTAGCAAACTAACAGTCAATCAAAAGAGAGTATTGGCCCAATCCCAGAGAGCCGCGCTCCTGTGGATCACCAAGGCCTACAAGACTGTATCAACGGAAGCACTCCAGGTGATCACTGGGCAGTTACCAGTTGATTTGGCTGTTGAGTGCATGATTGACAAGTGGAGAGTGAAACGGGAGCTTCCCCCGCTTTGGGCTGAACTCTGTGCGGATCTCACCACAGAACAGAAACTTGCCGCCATCGATGAATGGGCTCTAGAGAAATGGCAAGCGAGATGGGAATCCTCGTCAAAGGGACGTGGATACGTATGAGTTCTTCCCAACATCCGTGAACGTCTTTCTAGAAAATGGGTTGAGCTGCAGACCACTGGATTTGTTTCAGTTCTCACGGACATGGTGACTTCAATGCGCGACTCCACTTCTTTTCTCTCTGAAAGACTCTCCATCATGCACGTCTTGTGCCTCCAGTGCGGAGGAAACAAGAAACCATGTGCTGCTCCACTGTAGTTCCTACAACAGTGAGCGACGGTTGTTGGGAGGGCAAACGAACTTAGCAGCTTTGATCTGTTACAAAGGAAGCCTATAACCATTTTGCAAAGTTCGCAAAGAAGGTAATGGCTAAGAAACGTGGTTATAGTTGATCAGTCCTTTGAAACTTGCCACCCAAGTAAAACAGTAAAATCAGGTAGGAAACCAGATTAAGAACTACTCCCAGATGGTACGGGATTCCTCAGGTGGTCACCCCGCGCGTAACACACGGGCAACAGCTCTACGGTGAGACTGGCTAACGACCAAATACCTGCCGTACCTCCACAGGTCTGAGTTCGGTGGATGCTGCAGGGGCCGGCCTCTTGCATATTAGCGAAACCGCAACTTCTATGACTGATATAACCCTCGTCGAGGGTTTAGGTACAGTCATCAAATAAAGAAACAGACCTGTGTGTGTGTAGTTCGATTTGCGGGAGAACGGCTGATCCGATTGAGCTGGTTCTTTTTCTGTTTTGTTCGTTATTTTTTGTAGACACCAAAATAAGGTTATGGACGATTTCGGCCGATGGGAAGGGGGAGTGGGGGACGAAAATGTACCAAAAACTAGGGTTTTTCGCATTTTTCTCGAAAACGGCTCTAACGATTTTGATTAAACTTTCAAATTATCTTCTTCTAATCAATACCTAACTTTTCTCCTCCATACATATCTCCATGAAAATACGGTGAACGGAGATATGGGCCCCTGAAGCAAAAGTAGGTTTTTTACGCTTTTTGGCAAAATAGCTTCAGCGATTTTCACTAAACTCACAGGATGTTTTTGAATAGTTAATACTTACATATTCTTTCCAATAAATGTTCCTGTGACGGTCCATTGAACAGAGATAAAAATCAAAATGCGTCGAAAATAAAGTTTTTTCTAACATTTCCGTAAATTCCAGGGTAACTTCTTCACCAGATGTGATAAATCTTAATGGAGTGTCTAATAGTCACCCATACCAACATTTCGTTCCGCATAATTGTTTCTGTATATATATGTTGAACGGAGATATAAGCCAAGTTAACTAAGAAAACGAGATTTTTCGAATATTAATTTATCGGAATTCCAATTTTCTCAAAAACGGCTCTAACGATTTCGATCAAACTTACGGAATACTTTCAGCTAACTAGTCCCTACATTTAGTTCCCCATAAATGTTTCTGTAGAAATGCGTTGAACGAAGATATAGCACCCGCATATGTAGCTGGTGTTCGAACTTAAAGGGGTGGCGGAAAGTTGTGTGTTGCTACGCACCAGATATTTTTTTTTTAATTGGCATTCAGGACCCCTTGTAACCATAGGTCTTCAATTATCATTGGATGGGAGTGTTAGGGGTTGAACCTACACAGATATAGTCATTGGTATAGGCAGTCCATGAGAAATACCCTCATGGAATCTGGAGCTTCGAGGGTAAGATGCACAGTGTCCAGTAAAAATATTGGTGCAGTCCATGACGTGTCTATTAGCTTTCCACTTCTTTCCTTGGAAATTCAGGCCAATCTAGACCGTATCCTGCCTGATTGTGGTTGATTTTTGTTGTTTCGGCCATTTCCCAGATTAAATTCATTTAAGCCCAGCTCCTACGATTGTTACTGAGGTTGCTACGTAATGAGGCTCTGTAAGGGAATATCCGGCAAAATACAAAGGCCACCGGACGGTTGAAGGGCGGCTTTCCCTCAATAGATGACCGTATCGTTCCAGTTTCCTCGCGCGACGTATTTCCCATCGTTTATTCAACGGTTGCTCCGCCTGTTTTGTCCATCTCAAAAGGAATATGATATTCAAATCCCCCTGTACGTACAGTACACATCGCGGTTCAGAACATAAAATCAATAGTAGACTTCCTCCTTCGTCTCCTTCAGCTGACGAGGCTCTTCAGTTTTATCGCTCCATCGGTCGTAAATCTGAGCCCGCGGTTGTATTTGAAGGAACGCGAGATGCAGATGCACCAATGCGCCATTCCTCGACTCCTTTTGTTCCCCGTTTCTAGGTTTAATTTATCAGTCAATAAAGATCTAATCCATCAACCCGCACGTGCTTATCTATTTTGCATTACGTTACCATCTCCAACTAATGAGAACATTCAAGGACCAGGAGATGCTTTAGCAAGGGGCCTTGATTTTGGTTTATTATTCATTCTGAAATATGTTTTCGGTCACGAAAAATTTTTTACAACCCCCCCCCCCTCAAAATTAGATAGTTACGTTTCAAGACATGGAGATTCCAAATTTGCAATGTCCTTCCGTCGTCCGCCGTCCCCTGTCACCCGTCCCCCGTCCCCCGTCCGCCATCCAGGCCGTTTTGTGCCTTTAACGTGGTCCAAAAAATTCGTTCTTTCGCACAAAAAACCCAATTTGGTATCTATTTGTGCCCGCCATCTTGGCAATCCAATCGGACGAAGTCCATGATTGTTATGGGCAAAAAACGGTTAAAAAAATTAACGAAACGCAGTACAACGCAGGGACTACAGCGGAAGTCAACGTTTCGTCGTTTGTACTCTCATTTTGTTTTTGTTTTTCATAGATTTTTGGTTACATTTTGATGTTAGTATTTAGCGTGGATGTTTTCATATTAAAATTCAGTTTTTTCTAGATACTTTCGTTTTTTTTTGGTTTATTTTAATATTACGATTCAGTTCTTTTCGGCCTTTTTTTGGGTCTCATTGTGATATTTTTCGATGCTGAATCGAACGGGATAGGTCTCGGAGCAATAATGCGACGTCAAGCTATTTATCCGTATAATAAACCGCTGTGTAATAATTTGCAGGGTTTTAGTATCTACTCAAGAAGTGCGCTTGGGTGTTTAGTTCACAACATACAGCAAGATTTCGGCCCTGCTGACATCTGTCCCCCAGATCAATAACAAAGTTTACGCGGAATACATTTATTCATTAACAAAACTAAGCATTTATTATGAATTTTGGATTAGTTTAGATATTACTGTTATTTTTTTAATGTGGCCTGAAATTTTACCAACGTAACTCATTGTGCAGGGACAATCCTGTGGAATAAGTATAAAGTCCACTATCCTCTCGTTTCTGCGACCCATCGATGGAGCTCATTTTGGAGGGCTCGATGTCATTCTTTCCCATTTCCCTGAACCTTTGTGGCACAAAGCCTTCAACGCCCGAGATTGGCTCAGCAGGGCTGCGCCTGCCTCTGAATTGGACGGCCACCTTCAAGATTCCTGGGTTGTATGGGATCTCGGCCGAAGGCTCGTTAAACTACAAGCACAATATTGATAGATTCGGGAGATGAATGCTTGGAAAACCCCGCACATGGAATCAGGTACAATTCCACCCATTTCATCTTCCCCCTGTTTGAATTCCGAAGATGTCTTTCTCAATGAGACGTGTGCAGAGGTTATAGCGGCGGCTACTTGAATAATTGCGTTGCGGTTTAATGGGAGGGTTTCGTAGTTTAAGGTGCCTGCAAGGCGAAGATAGTGGTTTGGCGTTAGCGAGAGGATTGGAGGAGGCCGCTCTGAGAGGGAATCTTTGTTTAGCCAAGACAAACTAGGCCTTCCCCACCTTAACTTGCAAAAGAGCAGGTTTTCGTTTCCCATTAGCTCGGCCTTTCTCGAAGCCATTAGGGTTATTTAGGTTCCTCTCTTTCAAATACGAGCCACAAAAAACCTACGGGATTCCGTGTTTTAATGTTTAAAATTCAGCGATGTTTGCCGAACGTTCCTGAGCAAATATCCGATAACCCTCACTGGATTGCGAGGCGGAGCCCCTGTAAGCGACTGAATATTACAGCAGTGAAATTGTAGAAAATATTCAAGCCTCAGCATTCCGCTTCGGTTTATTGAAAGCCAAACCTGGGTGCATTAAATCTACACAGTAGACTCTCAGACATAAAAGCGTTGGCTTGCGAAGAACTCTCTTCGATGAAATGGCGTCGTTGTGCAAACTTCGCATCTCTTTGCAGCGACTTCCACACCAGTAAGTGTATGAATCTATGATTCAACCCACACATACCTCAAGCCATCACTTCCTTCCACTTAATTTGGCTTCCGAGCATTTCTCTCCTGTTAACGATAATCTCATTCAGATGCGCGATACTGGAAGGCCTCTTAATATATACCACGAACGCATTAGACTAAGCGTGACATTGAAGGTTCCTACCCCAACTAGAACAATTACTGCTCGGCACACTGCATCGCCCCCTTCTATCAAAATACTTTAGAAAATATTCTGTCTCCAAATCCAAAAAGGAGGCAGGGGCATCACAACGATTTTGTCTTTATTTATATTAGTTGAAGTAATGTCTCTATTGTACATACCTAAATAGTTGTCAATGATACAAATGCAACGTAAAATATCCGGAGCCACGCATCACACCTCTTTCTTCAGCCTCACGCGAATTAAGAAATTTTCATGGCTTCGGCAGCTAATCTAATCAAATCACTATTCACGACTTACGTACAAACTGGTGGAGCTCAGTTATAGAATTTATTGGGCTTCTGCTACTTATCCCACGACCTTCATTTGAATACTAACGTATCGATATTCGATAATCGTGTTGATTGGCTGGTTGGCTTTGTTCACAGTAAAGAAAATGTAAGTTCCGCCGCATCACACAATTTTCCTTAGCTCTACGTCAATTCCTTGTGTTCATGGCTTTTTCTACTAAGTCAATTTATTTTTCATTCAGAAAGCAGTAGCGCTTACAAATCCAAAATTAATTGTGCTGCTCGTTCTCATGTCCCTACCATTATTGGGCAAGTTGTGCACAGGTAATTAACGAGGCTGTACACACAATTATTTCGTGGAGGATAATAAATACTTGTCCAGAGTTATCGGGTAAATGGGTGTAAGCGAAACGGCGGTAGTTGAACTTCAGGAATTTCTGGAGTAGCTCCCATATATCTTGTAAGAGTTTTTAAATTTGATTGGACTACCACCTGAATTTTCCTGCAGATCCTAGCAACGTTTGAGCGGAGACTATAAGGAAAAACTGAGCTAAAAACGATTTTTGTAGAAACGTTTGGTAATTTATTGTTCTTCCCTCGTCAACCCATAGATGGGAGTTTTATGGTATTGCCTTTCATGTAGGACCTGTTCATATAAAAAATTTAATTGAAATCGTTAGAGCCGTTTTCGAGAAAAACAAACTTGGTGTTTTGATCACTATGATAACTACAGTTAGTTTTGGACGGATTTTGTTCGTACCCCTATTTTGGTGTTCCGTGGTAACCTGTGGGCTACACACAGGTCTGTTTCCTTATTTGATGAATGTTCCTAAACCCTCGACGAGGATTATATCAGTCGTGCAAGATGCGGTTTCGTTGATGTGCAAGAGGCCGGCCACTGCAGCATCCACCGAACTCAGACCTGCGGAGGTACGGCAGGTTACGGTAGGGTCGTGAGCCAGTCTCGCAGTAGAGAGCTGTTTCCCGTGTGTTACCGCGTAGAGGTGACCACTTGAGGAATCCCGTACCGTCTGGGAGGAGTTCTTAATCTGGTTTCCCACCTAATCTAACTATTTACTTGGGTGGCAAGTTTTAAAAGGACAGATCAACTATGACCACGTTTCTTAGCCATCACCTTCTTCGAGAACTCTGCAAAATGGTTATAGGCTTACTTTGTAGCAGTCAACACACACACACACACAGACCATTTTCCCATATAGTGTTTTTCGGACTCAGTAAGGTCTGAAACGTAATGATCTGCAAGACCTGAAAGTTTTTTTGTTTTTTTTTTTAGCTGACAACATTAGTTTTCTTCCTAGTAGAGCAAAGGCAAGGAAAAAGGCGAAAAAAGTTAGTCAAAAACACGACGCATCTTTGAATTCCGGAATTGTTGAGGCGGTTCTTGATTATTTCATGACCGTTATTCAACGTCCATCGTACAGACACATTATTGGACTACCACTCTTATTTTTTTGGAGAATGGTTGTGCCACATCATCGAGATTTATGACGAAAAAACTTCTCTGAAATTGTCTTCTGTCGAAATGTTTCATAATATATCGTACCGCTTTCGCCGTTTTCTCGCAAATGACAGTTTTACTGTACTGTCATAACATTGAAAATTTAACCAAACTCGTTGAAGCAAATAAATAATTAGATGTATTGATCACGATGATTTCTATAGTTAATTTCGAAGGATTTCGCGCATACGCTTATTTTGATGTTCAATGATGAACTGCAGAGTAAATATCAAATTTGAGCACATTCGCTTAAGCCGTTCTCTCTCCATCGCCTCACAGACGCACACACAGATCATTCTCTCCATTTCAATGCTCTCTTTAAATATAATCCGATTATTGTACCTCCAACACAATAGATCGTCCAAAATTTCGTGTATAATAGATTTTAGCGCAGTTTGTACTTACAACACCCCCTTAAATAGTACCAGAAAACATTCTCAGAAAAACTCAGGTGGTAGTAAAATAAACTACCTACACGGGTTTAGTAAAGCTCTTAAAATAAATAGAGGCAACCCCAGAAATTAAGTAATTCAAACCATGCTACCGTTTACCAAATAATTCCAAAACAGTAAACACGACCCTTCACAACATAAAACTCGTAAATCGCCTGTGCGCTCGATTTTCTACAAAAACGCTATTGTTCGACGCATATTTGCTATAGTTGAGCCGTTGAGCAAAATGTATTGCTTTCGGCCAGCAACGAAGCTGGTGATTCGGAATAGTTTAATTGAAGGGATGAGCGAGGGGTGGAGGAGATGATTGGAGAATGAGGGGATTTCCAAGGGATCCATTGGCGGCAGAGAAGCTATGAATAATCATTATCCCCCACTTACGGGCTCATCCATCTCCCCGCCCCGGGGATAGTTACGGCGACTCCGTTCATTTATCACCCCGAGGGAGATGGGTTGCGGAAAATAGGATGTCGAACTTGGCTCCTTCGACACGTTCAAGCCTGAAAAATCCCCATGTTCTACGTGATACGAGTTATTTTTTGTCTTTTTTTTCTCCCCTTCGGGGAGGAAAGTGACGACGAAGTGAGAATGTATAAGTCGGCCTTTTCAATTGAAAACCGAATCATTGAAACATTGATAGGTTTCATGACCGCTGCGCTTTGAACCGTTTTACTCCCGAAAACGATTGTCGAAAAACGCAGCTCTCACTACTGGGGATAATGGAGAATGCAGTGTGAATATCAATGCGCTACGTACAATACACTTAAGCATCGATATTGAAACTTTCGGAACGGCAATTGAGGCGCGAAAAGCGACTACGAGAGTAGAAAACATCATCAAACGCTCTGCGGCTTGTTCACGCTGCTTCACCGACACGTCCCTGTCCCAGGTCATCATTGAAAACGGACAAATGTGAACCTCCTAGACTTGGAAAAACGTCATAAATCCAAAATAAAAATAATATTTAAATTTAAAATGCGGAAAGTGAATAACTTCTTGAAAAGCACGTCAAGTACTGAAGAGTGAATATAGTGGAATGGGGGGGGGGAGGTTTGGCCATCACCTCCAGTCCCTCAAAGACACTACCATCGCAAGGTTTGCCTCATTGCGTCCAATAAGTACGGCCACTTGGGGTGTGCGTTACCATGACACTATCCTCGTGTACAAGGCCATCTATCTAGGCGTGATTGGCTGCTGCTCCGTAGTCTGGGGTAGCAAACTCACAGTCGGTCAATCCCAGAGAGGTGCGCTGCTGTGGATCACCATGGTCTATTAGACTGTACCGACAGAAGCACTCCAGGTGATCACTGGTTACTTACCTGTTCAGTTGGCCATTGTGTGCATGGCTGCCATTGGAATTTCCTCCACTCTGGGCTGAACTCTGAGGGGATCCCACCACAGAACGAAAACTTGCCACCATCAATAAATGGGCGTTGGAGAAATGGAGATGGGAATCATCGTCAAAGAGACGTGACTCGTATGAATTCTTCCCTGACATTCGTGAACGTCTTGGGGGAAAAATGGGTTGAGCCAGAGCACTACACGAGCGAATTCCTGCTGAGACATGGCGACTTCAATGCACGTCTTTGACCTCCAGACGTGCATCCCCCAGTGCGGAGGGAAACCACAGGCATTCACTTCTACAACAATGAGTGACGGTTTTTGGGAGAGCAGACGAACTTAGCAGCATACTGCAACAAAGCAAGCTGTTTCGTCGAGTTCACGAAAAAGGTGGTGGAAAAGAAACGCGGTCACAATTGATCTGCCCCTTTGAAACTGAACACCCAAGTAAATGGTTGGATCAGGTGGGAAATCACATTAAGAACTTCTCCGAGATGGTACTGGGGTACTGGGTTCCTCAGATGGTCGACCTCCGCGTGATTCAACACGGGCAACAGCTCTTCACAGGGAGAATGGCGAACGACCAAAACTTGCCTTGCCTCCCTGTCTGGGGGGTTCGGTGGATGCTGAGCGAGTGGCCCGCCTCTCGCATGATCACAGTAGACTGATATAACAGTTAGTATGTTCTGTTGGAGTTTTCTGGCGGGCTGCCTGTCCAGCTCGGATGGACCGTGCTACACGCGCATTTGGAGATACCGTGCTACACGCGCATTTGTGTGAGGTATTATACTCCCAATGCATTGAGTGAATACTCCATCATTCCCCACAATGAATAAGCACCGTATTAACACCAATGAATCATGTGAATACCTCAGCATCCCGACCTCGATGCATATCGTGAATACCTCAACCATTAAACCGCGAAATGTTACTCGTTTACATAAGACGGGACGCGGTCATCCGATGAAAAAGATGTCATTAGGTCGCGTGCTAGGACAATGCCGTTGGGCTGAGGGGAACGTTACAACGGAATGTCAGAGAACCGCGAGGTGCCGAGCCAAGTAAAACCGTTTCAGCGACCGAGGACCAAATGACCCGCAGTCCAATTTCCTTTGTCATCGTAAAAACCGCCCTACTCTCCGCACAACCTCCAGAGAGGACTTTCTTCACTGTTCCCAGTGAGGTTTTCACGTTGCCATCGTTTTATCACTTTAGAGACTCTGTAGCTACTTCTATAAAAGAGGCTGTTTTGACGAGCTACTGCGGCCCGACGATCTGGAGAGTGTTGCAGATGTTCGCGTTTGTTAAGTTAGTCAACGAGTGGATGAAAGCAGTTTGTTACGCGTGTCGTACTAGTAAAGTAAGTACCTACTTCCCATCGTTAATGATAATTTCTTCTTTGAGGGGAGGAGACAGTATTAACCGATTCCCCTGGTTTTAGAGGATTTTAACACCAAAAACCGTATTCAGGTACCAGTTAATTATTGAGAAAATTTTAACAGCAAGCTTTAACGCTCAGAAAAGCTCATTTTCGAACGTATTTTGACGTTAATCTACGGATGGTTACAAAAATAATTGTTGAAAATGAACTGCGGTTGCCGGATGCTAAAAGCTGATTTAATTCAGAAAATTTCAAAACCGGTTTTTGTTAATCTTGACATCGGATTGCCGGATTGATTGATTTATCGACCAGGCAAAATTGGGGCCATACAGCCTCCACCATTTCCCCTGGAATCTAGATGCAAAAACTCCTCGTAGGGTTAACACACCAGTATATACAGGCTTCCAACATCAGTATACTGAAACAGTTTTAAATTCGGTGTTATTTTTATTTTTTTACCCGAAACTTTCGCTGCAGCAAAACGTTCAGTAAGCTCATTAATCAATTATCACAGTCACAATAAAATAAATTACATTTACACCAACACTGAAAACACAAGTACACACAAAATGTACAGTCATACGATATAAATTACGTGCACACCAAAAATCCTCCAAACGTGCACCTTTCGTTCCAGCTGGCCAGAAAATAAGCGGAAGCCAGACTCACACACAAACACAGTTAACAAGCAACCAATGAGAAGGGCTAGTACTATCTCCCCCCTCTCTTCTCCAACTATTACCAACCTAACCTGAAAACATAAATCACAAACAAAAACGCGTACACATGTACTATGGCAAAATTTATGGACGTTCAATTTGCACGCCGGCTCTAGGGATAGAAGGATTGGGACAGGGAAAGAAAGAAGGACAAGAGGATATCCCACGATAGAACGACCACCAGTAGATACGACCCGAGCAATGGACAGGGGGTGATACCTCGGATAACGCCAGTTGACACACCCACCGACGAATCACCTCAGCACTTTTATTGCATCACACACCACGCGAGCCCGGAAATGGTCACTGCTGCAACCCCGATGTTACCTGCCTCCACTCCACGAGCTTCTGACACCGCCATATGAAGATCTGTACAATCATATTTGCGCCTCTTGGCTTGCCACGTTAGTGCAAAATCCCAGCTGCCAGATACTATTTGGAGATGGACATCCAGGACTACTGCAGACTGGTAGGGACCAATGGTGGCGATTTCAGGCCTCAGCCCTTCTCCAGAGTCAACCTCGTAGTGCCGCTCCCCCTCCACTTACCAGCCCTCAGATGGCAAAGTATCAGCAACCTACTTGCAGAATAACTTGACGCGGCCCCGATGACTATGCAGACAGAACTACACCACATGGTTCAGCGACTCAAATTGGTTACGAGGTCAGAATGGCCACAACATTACGATCCCGGACTCTTGTGCACCTTATCGCAGTAGGCAGTGATGCCACGAGATTGGCGTGAAAGAGCCCGTAATCCATTCCATGGACGCCCTCTGAAGCCATCTTCACCCACCTTAGAAGAGTAGAGGGAGACACTGCCTGAGTTCCCATCCATCGACCGAATCATGCAGAGCAGCCGAAACTCCGAGGGCTTAGTCGGCTTACGAGCAGATGGACTCGCCATCAACAGTCCACTTAAGTACCTATACAATGAGCGTTTAATAACTTTAATAAATAAGGACTACCCGAGAAGTTCAACCGCTGTTGTTCCACTTACTACCGTTTCCAAACGTTTTTACCCGTTAAGTCTTGAAAAATGATTATTGTCGTGTTTACAGCCTCATTATTTCCTGTGAACCAATTGTTCAATAATGGTCAGGGCATGAGTACGAGCAGCACAATAAATTCCGGAACTGTAAGCGCCATCACTTTCTGCCGCCGTGAATGGTGTTTAACAAGTTCAAATGAACTGAGTAAATTTAATTAGTAGCAAGCCATGAAAACCAATAATTATGCAGAGCTAAGGAAAGTTGTGTGATGCGGCAACCCTGATATTTGTTCATCAATTTCAAATTACTCATTATTTAATAAATGAACTTACAAATGTGTACACAAAGATGAGAGCGCACACACAAGTTTAAAACTAAAAATTCATGATTTGGAAAGGGATCTCACAAAAGGGTTTTGATAGAACTACTATACCGTAATTCGCTAGAAATAACTCAAAAAGGGCAGCGATCAAAAGGCGTAGAGTTTGGGTCTATTTAGGTCGTTTTCGGGCAGAAATGTTAAATCCTTCATTTAAAGGGGGTTTCGAAACTTCGAGTGAGCCCCCACGTTAAACACACTCGCGGATTGAGATTTCACCGGATCAAAGACTCCCAGGCTTTCCTTCCCCTTCAACATTCCGTCGATACCTGAGAGGTTAAGCGACAGAGCAGAAAGGCTTCAGGAAGCACGTCGCATTTTAAGATTTTGGGATGTCAAAGAGAAAATTCTGACGCCGGTTGCACGAAAATGCGGTCCTTAAAGTTTGCAAGGGTATTAATCGAGGGAGGAATTTACGAGCCTTTTGAAGGATTTCCTCGACAGAAGGAAGATGAAAGGATGGAAGTAGAAGCTTCACATTTGAGCCTGACAATCTAACACGGGGCCAGTCAATGTGTGGCGAATCGAATGAAAGGTTAACGGCCAGTGAACGACGCAGGATGGCTCCTTGCAGCGGGTTAGCTGGCCATACCAACCGCATAATTAGAAACACAACAAAATATCAGGTGCGCCGCATCACGCTACTTTCCTTAGCTCTACGTCAATTCCCTGGGGTTTATGACTTTTTTTACCAAATCAAATTATTTGTCGTAGAGTTCATTTGAACTTCACGGCGGCAGCAAGCGGTAGCGCTTACAGTTCCGGAATTTATTGTGCCGCTCCTACTCCTGCCCTCACCATTATTGACCAATTAGTACATAGAGAATTAATGAGGCTGAACACACTATTTTATTGTAAAGTTTAATAGCCACTTTTTCAGTGTTATCGAATAAACACTTTTAGAAGTGGCCCTAAGTGTAACCGCAGTGGTTGAAATTTCGGAATTTCTGGAGTAGCCCCTGTATAACTTATGAGCGTTATCAAAATCTCATCGTATAAGCACTTGGTTTTTGGCACCTGAATTTTCCTGTGGATCATAGTAACGTTTGAGCGGAGACTATACGGAAAAAACTGCAATTAAATCGATTTTCGCCGAAGCGTTTGGTCATTCATTGTGCTGCTCTCGTCATTTCCCCCCATAGGAGAATTCTATCGTATTGTCGTACCATAAGGAGCTGTTCATATTTAAAAAAATTCCAAACTCGTTTCACCGTTTTTGAGAATAAAAAAAATGCAGCTTTAATCACTATAGTTCGTCTTGGGCGGATTTTGCGACTCTTTCCCTCCCCCCCTTTTTCGCGGGTACATTTCGACCCACTGGCTACAGGGCCAATATCTGTCGCAGAGATAATACCTAACCGTCAAAATTGCTATAAAACTGTAGCTCAAATTTAGTGAAAATTTACAATCGCCCTAACTCCGTCAATCACAATTGTTGAAGCTTTCTTCGTACGAAATGCGGAAACTTCGTTTTTGCTACATTTAGAATCCTGCCGTGCGCTGAACGGCCTATGAATCCAAAAACCTAATTAGCATCTATCACAAGAGCAGATACATTTCAAGCGCTCCGCCCAAACTGAATGTAAAACCTCCCGTAATTAAATCAATCGGGAGAGCGAAAAAAAACGAGTCACGCCGGTGGATAACGAAAGTTGTGAGATGTTCAGAGTTGTCGTTTTCGAGGTTGGAGGGTCCAGGCTAAAAGTTCAAACATGCACCATAACTTTGGTCAGAGGGATTCTGTTTAATACCGTGAAGTTCACAATCGATACTAACGCGCCTTCGTATCAATGAATTCACCAACTCGCGAGCAACTTTCGCCCTTTGAAAAGCCTCCAAACTGAGCTTGTACTCGGAAAATCTCATTTTTTGATTAATTACGGCTCTCATCAATCTCGAGGACTCACATCCATCATTTTTCTTGCTCGACTCCTCTTTTTTTTTTCTTTCTTAATCATCGCGTACATTAAATCGCGAGGGTTCGGGGAAAAAGTCGTGAAAAGTTGGACGGTAATTTCTCGTAGAGTGACGCTGGAGAGAAAGGAGACTGTTTACTGGTAATGATCAGCGCTGACTTCATCATTTCAGAAAATGTTCGTCTACGGCAACCGAACAAGAATGTTAGAAGGCGACTTCTACGCTAAACATCTGGTGAGTAGTAACACACAACTTTCCGTCACCCCCGTTAATTCGACGTCACGCTACATAAACCGATAAATTACTATTCGAAAAAACTTAGGTATTGAATAGTAAAAGATAATCTCAAAGTTTAATCAAAATCGTTGTAGCCGTTTTTGAGAGAGAATGCGAAAAACCATAATTTTTGGTATATTCCCCCCCCCCCCCTACATTTCAATCGGCCGAAATCGCCCATAACCATATTTTCGCGTCCATAATAAACAACAAACAAAACTAAAACCTCCATTTCGATCGGCGCACCCGTTTTCCCGCAAATCGAACTACAGACACACACACGAACCACGCACCGAAATTGGCTTTTTTGTTTCAGTAGACCTCAGAACGTAAAGATCTGAAGAAAACCTAACTTTTTACTGTCCGTTAAGGTGTAATCGTGTCAAATAACGCTGAAAACTATTACACAACGCCTCCAAGACCCATCCCGGTCGATTCAGCATCGAAAAATACCAGTAAACCACCCGAAACATGACCTGACTACAACGGAACGACGAAAACTAAATATTTCAAGTGCCAGTAGGCACTTTAACGACACGGGAGGGAGGAAGTACAATATACTACTTTACAATATATCTCTAACGTCGTTTGAAATGATTAAACGATCAGAATGAACGATTACACGATACGATACGATTAAATTGACTAGCCAACATCGGGACTGGGAATCGTCCTGAATCATTCATTCACTATAATTACTTTGATTTCACGCATTATACACCTTTTAGAATTGGTCCATTCGCCCCAGCATATAAAAATATCTGGCAAACTATACCGAACACGGCGTATTTGAGATAAAACTGCCAAAAGTGCGTTATTGTTAACTTCTTTACCATTTTTTTCCCATAGACAACCACGGGCTACGTCCGACCGGATTGCCCACGTTAGAAAATTGTTACAATAGACATCTTGGGCAGTGGTTCCTATCAAATCACGTTCGAATTGAGCTATTTCCATGATGAGCAGTGATAATTATGACTCACGTACCAGAATAGCATGTTGTGTAAAGTCTCACCTCTGAAGTCTTCTGAACGGATTTTTCGTCGCGGAACACGAAACACGACCGCGCATGGTGCCACCAAACTTTTCAAAACAACATTTAATTGATAAATCGGAATTTTCTGTAATTAAATCGGGTATCTCTAACGTCGTTTGAAATGATTAAACGATCAGAATGAACGATTACACTATACGATACGATTGAATTGACTAGCCAACATCGGGACTGGGAATCGTCCTGTATCATTCATTCATTTGCATGTGTTTGTTTAAATCCGCGATTGTTGAGGTTCACGAACGTATTAGCCTACTTAGCTAGAACTAGTTGTGTGATAGATGTAGTTGACTTGATTTGTAAGAGATATTTTTACTTTTTCGAGTTCTCAGCAGATTTGTACGTTTCAAGGTTTTCCTCATTTCTGTTCCTACATCTACAAAACTAAGCCGTGGTAGAGGATATCGGTTCGTATTAGCAGCTGTTATTGTCGAGGACTAAAGCAGACCCAAAGAATTCACTGCGTGTTCTAATGCTCAGATGACATATCATTACACCAGAATCATTTTATTGCGAACTATCCAAAAGAAATCATAACCTTCTCGTTTGTTTCAACTGCCGAAATCAACCCAGTATTATCGCCCGCCTTTTTTGCGTTTCTTGTAAGCGAAATTCGTAAGACAATTCGAAACAAAGTGAAAACCAATTAAAAAACTCATATTATTAAGATATAGGCAGTGTCCTGTCTGCAAAACGGTCTTGGTTTGGCGAGCGGTAACCGCAACGCACCGAGTCAACTTCTAACGGCTACGACTCGGTTTTGAAGAATTCGCGGGTTGTTATAATGTTTTAATCGTAAACCACATCGGTGAAACCCGTTATATTGTATAGTAAATCTCAGTTTAGTGGTCATTCATGGTTGTTTTAAACGACAAATGTGAGCGTTTGGTGAAACCTCCGGGTGACTCGACTTCCGTTGAGAGCGAACTGAGGCAGTTGACGAACCGGAGCCCCGGCCCGCGGGGAGGGGGGAGTCGACCCGCTGAGAAGAGCAGCTCGCGACGCTAACTGCAAACGCTCAAATGAAAGGACGCGTTTGTAAATAAACGACTTTGGCTCACTATAAATACTGCAATTTCACTGTTTTCGAACTACAGTCCAGTCGTACACCTGTGAGACTCATTGCATTCGCCCCAGAATCCAAAAGTAGCTCAGAAACGACACGAAAGGCGGCGTATTTGCGTTAAAAGTGCCAAAGTTACCGGTTCGTTAATTTTTTAATCCATTTTTAAACACCATGTACTTCGTCTGATCGAATTGCCGAGTAGGTGGGCACAACTAGATACTTTGTGCGAAAACATGGATTTTTCAGTCCACATTAGGAGCATTAACTCTGCAAATTATTACACAACGGTTTACTATTTAGACTCGCCACGTCGTGGCAATTGCGTACAGGCGCCTACGGCTGATTGTATTAGAATGAGTCGGGATGAGTAAAACCAATTAACCCAGTCTAGGAAATTGCTTTATGTGCGTGCGATAATAACAAGAAGAGAGAGAGAGAGAGAGAGAGAGAGAGGAGAAAGAAAAAAGTGAGCTAAATACTTTGAAAAGGAACAATTAAATTAGGATTAATTCCTATTAAAATGGGAAAAATTAAATGCTAGATGAGAGCCTATAAAATAAAGTTAACTTCTACACTATGAAAATAAAATCGTCTGACCACACGTGATCACAGTCCTTGTGGGGGTTCGAGGAGGATGAGAACAGCGTTGGAAGATGCAGCGATGATAGATAATGGAGAACACAACTCCAAGTTATACGTTGGCGACTGCGATGTAGATAAACTGGAGACAGTTTTTGAACAGGGGTGGAATTCTGACGATCCTATGTCCCAATTTATACCGAAAAGGAATAAATGCTGGAAGTTAGCTATTGCGGACCAGGTCTTTAGCAGATCTCACCCGGCGGCAGGGGGCGATGGTAAAGACGCAATCGCCTACAATCCGCTTCGGGTTGATTCCGGGACCCTTTTTGAAGCGAAGAGCTTGATGAGTCACTGTTGATCATCGATGAAATAAATAATAAAACAAAAAAAAAAGGAGTTGCCTTGAACAGATTGGAATATATTTAGTTTTCGTCTGTCTGTTGTAGTAGTTCGCATGGTTTACTGGTATTTTTCAATGCCTAATCGAATGGGATGGATCTCGGAGAAGTTCTGCTGTTCATCGGAATAATAAACCGTTGTGTTATAATTTGCAGAGTTAATGCTCCTAATGTGGACGGGAAAATCCATGTTTTCGCACAAAGTATCTAGTTGTGCCCACCTACTGGCAATTGGATCGAACGAAGTCCATGGTGTTTAAAAATACATTAAAAAATTAACAAAACGGTAATTTTGGCACTTTTAACGCAAATACGCCGCCTTTCGTGTCATTTCCGAGCTACTTTTAGATGCTGGGGCGAATTGAATGAGTCTCACAGGTGTACGACTGGACTGTAGTTCGAAAACAGTGAAATTGCAGTATTTATAGTGAGCCAAAGTCGTTTATTTACAAACGCGTCCTTTCATTTGAGCGTTTGCAGTTAGCGCCGCGAGCTGCTCTTCTCAGCGGCTCGACTCCCCCCTCCCCGCGGGCCGGGGCTCCGGTTCGTCAACTGCCTCAGTTCGCTCTCAACGGAAGTCGAGTCACCCGGAGGTTTCACCAAACGCTCACATTTGTCGTTTAAAACAGTCATCAATGATCACTAAACTGAGATTCACTGTACAATATAACGGGTTTCACCGATGTGGTTTACGATTAAAACATTATAACAACCCGCGAATTCTTCAAAACGGAGTCGTAGCGGTTAGAAGTTGACTCGGTGCGTTGCGGTTACCGCTCGCCAAACCAAGACCGTTTTGCAGACAGGACACTGCCTATATCTTAATAATATGAGTTTTTTAATTGGTTTTCACTTTGTTTCGAATTGTCTTACGAATTTCGCTTACAAGAAACGCAAAAAAGCGGGCGATAATACTGGGTTGATTTCGGCAGTTGAAACAAACGAGAAGGTTATGATTTCTTTTGGATAGTTCGCAATAAAATTCGCATTCCAACACGCACTGAATTTGTAACAGGATCAATTAAACGGTTTCTGGTGAATGACAAATTTCGTCCATCTTGAACTGCTATGTTCTTAGTTGGATCTGCTTTGGTCCTCGACAATTACGGGTGATAAATACCACCCGAAATACTCTACAATGTCTTATTTTCGTAGAAGTAGGAATACAAAAGAGGAATATAACAAACGGGTAAAATCAGATATCGTTATTTTTGAGGCAAGACGCTTATACACAGCATGAGATTTCCCACTTCACAGTTGTTTCTCTCACCACAAAGCTATTTTTTAGCCCCTGTGCATTTAGCGATGATTCACTCTAGAAACTAATCAAATTTGTTTTTCATTTAGATTATAACAACGTAGGAGCTCCAGAATTTATTGAGTCACTCTTACTTGTTGTTGTTGTTCGTGAGAGCATGCCTTTGGTTTATTATTCATTCTGAATACTACACCTATGTTTTCGGTCTTCGGTAAGCAAACTGTTTTAGCACCTCTCCCCCCTCCCCTTTCCAAAAATGTGATACTACTATTCAAGGAATGGGGATTCCAAATCTGAAATGTCCTGCCTTTGACGTGGTCTACAAAATCCGTTCATTAACACAATAACTCCATCAGCAATTCGATCGGACAAAACCCGTGGTTGTTATGGGCAAAAAATGTTTAAACAAATTAAAAATTGAATTCTGGTAGTTTTATAGCAAATACGCCGAGTTTGGTACTGTTCTCAAAGTATTTTTTGGTGCTGAGTCGAATAGAACGGGTCGCAGAGATGCATGACTGCGTCCAGATGGACAACAGTGAAATCACAGTAAATAGTGAGTTGAATTCCTGAATTATTGAGGCCGAAACGCACTCACAGGAGAATTTAGTGAAAGTTATAATTTCGTATTTAACTAATTTATATCGAAATTTATAGAAAACTTAATCAAAATCGTTTTAGGCGTGTTTGAGAAAAAGAAAATTTGATCGCTATGATAACTATAGATAGTTTTGTGCCGATTCAGAATGTCGTTATTGTGTAGTAACTTGAGCTAAATATAGCATTTGAGCCGATTAGTTTCAGCCGTTTTCTCTCAATCTCATTCACAGGCACACGGAACATTTTAGAATAGTGTTTTGGACTCAGTAGCCCTTGAAACGTACAAATCTGCTGAGGACTCAAAAACATAAAAATATCTCTAACAAATCAAGTCAACTAGGTCTATAAAACAACTAAATAGGCTAATACGTTCGTGAACCCCAACATTCGCGGATGTAAACAAACAAATGCAAATCAAAAGTGGTTGATGAATCGTTGATTAAGACGATGCTCAGTCCCGATGTTGGCTGGTCAATTTAATCGTAGATTTGTTCATTCTGATCGTTTAATCCTTTCAAACGACCTGGGAGAAACGATTTAATTACTGAAAATTACCATTCATTAACTAGGTGTTATTTGGTGACACCAGCGCGCGGTCGTGTTTCTTGTTCCGCGAAAAAAATGCTGTTCCGCGATACGCCAGAATAAGTGCTATTAGTCGGTGAATTTTCGTTCCGTGTTCCACCAGTCCGCTGACATGCTTTTACTCAGTGCGCGGCAAGATATTCCGGCGTTTTCGAAAAACCTACGCACTCCTGCCGGGAATGTTTCGTCAGTTTGAAGACTTCACAGGTGAGTCCTTACACAACATGATATTCTGGTACATAAGCCTTACTGCTTCCTGAACATAGCTCAGTTTGAACTCGATTTGATAGGAACTACTGCCTGAAACATCTAAACTAACAAGTTATTACGCCCCCGGTACAATAAGCCTACGGCAGAGGTTGTGGACTTGTTCTGGATCAATTGGAGTGATGTGACAGAGCAATGCCTGTGTGCGCCAAGCCGCCGGTGTGCCAACTGCCCCAATTCATCAACGTGGCTTGGTTGGGCATAAGAAAAGAACGTGTGTGTTACGTTGAGTTTGAGTAGCTGACAAATTTGGCCCTAGTGTGCCCTCCAGTTCGTTGGTGTTACATGAAAAGACACAATGCGATCCCAGCAGATCGCTGCCAATCGTCAATACGAATGCAGTCAGATTTGACTAAGTTGAATTTTCGTTTCCGTTCTCTCACAGAATGGGTATGGAAAGTATTGCAGCCATACGGATAAAAAAAGTTGAGTTTTTCCAGATCTTTGAGTCTTGAGGCCTACTGAATCGAAAATATCTGGTGTTGAGCAACGCACAACGTTCTTAGCCCCACGTTAATTCTATCTAATACGTAGTGATCCAATCTATTTGTTACTAAGTTCATGTGAACATGTAAAACAACTTAACGCCTACGTAAAAACTGGTAGCCCTTAAAGTTCCGGAATTTATTGACCTGCCAATCATTATTTCGCGGCAGAGTGCCCGTTTAGGTAATGATGAGGCCGTTGGATGAGTCTGCCAATGCCTTTATTCTGGGAGGGTTTCTGTTCACAGTTGTGGAAATAGAGGAGGAAACACAGCGAAAAAAACTGTTCGACAAAACAACGTTTGAATAGTGGACTACGTAATCACCATTATCGAACTTCGACCGTCTAGGTCTAACTTTTGGTTTATTATTCATTCTGAATAATATTGGTTTATTATTCATTCTGAATAATAACCCTATGTTTTCGGTCACGAAAAATTTTTTACAACCCCCCCTCAAAATTTGATACTTTACGTTTCTTGACATGGAGATTCCAAATTTGCAATGTCCGTCCGCCCTCCCCGTCCCCGTCCCCGTCCCCGTCCGCCGTCCGCCGTCCGCCGTCCGGGCCGTTTTGTGCCTTTAACGTGGTCTAAAAATTCGTTCTTTCGCCCAAAAATCCGATTTGGTATCTAGTTGTGCCCGCCATCTCCGCAATCCGATCGGACGAAGCCCGTGGTTGTAATGGGCAAAAAACGGTTAAAAAATTAACGAAACGCAGTATAACGCGTTACGTCTTTGAATCCCTCGCTCCCGCCCATCAAAAGCGATCGTCACTGGTCCGGCGACACCGCCGCCCGCCACCCCTTTCCACTCGACTCACAGCGTTCGCCCAATTAGCGCCGGGTTTTTTTTTTTTGTCTTCCTAGCAAGCGCTCGTGTTTCGTATATAACCTTTGGCACTACGATTTGTCTCTTTATCGTCCGATTGCCTTGTTCTCGTCTTCACCTCCACGAATGACTCTTTCTCTCCGTCTCAACGGTAGCAAAATATCTGTTATCTTCGATTGAACTTTTCATTATTCGCTTATTTTTGGTTTATTTATTAATAGTTCGTTCGTTTCATTTTTTTTTTGTTTATTTTAATATTACGATTCAGTTCTTTTCGGCCTTTTTTTGGGTTTCATTATGATATTTTTCGATGCTGAATCGAACAGGATGGGTCTCGGAGCATTAATGCTAGGTCAAGCTGATTATCCGAATAATAAACCGTTGTGTAATAATTTGCAGCGTTTTTATTCCTATATCTCCGTTCACTGTATTTTCATGGAGAAGAAAAGTTGGGTACTAACCAGTAGAAGATCGTTTGAAAGTTTACTCAAAATTCGTTTCAGCCGTTTCCAAGAAAAACCCTGTTTTTTAGTACATGTTCGTCTCCCACCTTCCTTTTCCATAGGTGAGAACCGCCCATAACCTCATTTTCGCCTCTACAAAAAATCACCAACCAAATAAAAAAGAACCAGCTCAAAAGGGGATAGCCGTTGTCCCGCAAAAACAACTGCAGACACACACGCACATACAATTTGAAAATGCCTCAACTTTTTCCTTCTTTTTTTTTATGCCAAGTGTGTTCACAGGAGTGCCAAACATTCATGCTCTATGTCCCAAGTGTCCTAATTATCCTCATCAATTTTCCAACAGCTTTCTCAAATTGCCTAACTCGGTTTACTCTATTTTTTAATTTCTTCACTCGCGATATTTCAATTCGTTTAGTCGGTAGCTTAATTATGTTCAATTGTCTCTCAACTATTATCACAACACTTTTCTTCCCCGTCTCTTATCCGTACTTGGCAGTCATTTTATTGATTTGCTAAGTACATTTACTTTGTTGTTCAACTTTTTACCCGATTTTCCTAGGATTACTTACCGCCAGCCAAAAGACAAATAAACGTGTCGCAATCGTGTGATAAAAAGTTGAGTTTCCTTCAGATTTTACTTTTTGAGGCATCTAATTAACGGAAACCCCTATTTGACGGTTGTACAGGAGCACGACCGAACCGCTTGGCTCTTCTATGGCTGTAAATAGTCGTATATTTTTTTAACGTTATCAAAATGATCACGGTAAATGCTCAACTCAATTTTACTTGCTCAACCAGTCGTCTAGCAACTTTTTTTTCCCCCTTGAAACGGTGGATGCAGGCGATACCCTCACTGGCATCCACAAACGGACCTATTGTAAGGGCGTCCATGATCCTGAGATCATGGCTCCCCTGCACCACCTCCAGGCCCCACGGCACTGGTCTCGCTTGTTGTGACGTCACCTATGCGCCAGCATCACCCCCGCACAAAGCGGAGGATATCCGCAAGTTCTGCATTTGCCACCTTTTCGGCTGAAGAAAGGGCCTCCCAAATACACAACGGCGCGATGCCACGAGTCCATCGCATACGCATAGCACATGCTCTGCCGTCTCTAGCCCTACCTCGCAGAACCTGCATACCTGTACCTCGCACTTGCCAATATTTGCAAGGCGGTACCTCAGCGGACAGTGACCTGAGAACAGGCCACATATGATCCTCATATTCTTCCTCCCCTGTGCAAGCACCTCCTTGGACCTCTCTCTCGAGTCCCGGATGAAGAATTTTGACTGTCTAAGGCCCCTGGCAATGAACAGCCCTGCACTTATCCTCCCAATTGCCAACCTCTTTACGTAGGTGGGTCCTGGTAGTCCCAACAAAGAGCTCAGGGCCAATAGGGATCTGCGCCAATCCCTTCTTAGCCAACCTATCAGCCCGTTCGTTTCCGTCTATATCCTGATGCCCTGGCACCCAACACAGTGTTACACTGTTGTCCTCGGCCAGGGCCTTCAGTCCAGTCAGACACTCCCACGCCTGCCGTGATGTAAGACAGTATGAGGCTAAGGCCTTGAGAGTGGCCTGACTGTCTACCATGATGTAGATTCTCTGCCGCTTCAGTCCCCTCTGCAGCAGCCGCTGCACACAGACCGTCACCGCAGCCACCTCTGCCTGGAACACCCCAATGGGAACGCCGCTCTGATTCTCAGCCCGAAGATGCCTGCCCCTGCAAGGCCACCCTTCAACCAGCTTCATAGGCGGGAACTCCCCCTTCCCACGTGGATCGCTCAAGTTGAACCTCGCGAGCATTGAGTCTACGACATGCAGTTCGGGCCCCCCCACTTCATCTTGTCAAGGATCAAGTGGTCTAGCAACCTTGTTCTACCTTCTCAACTGATTCTGTGAACACAGATTGAACTGAAATATAAGTTAATCGCCGGAAAATGACATTTGTCGACCATTCAATGATCGTTTTTCATATTTTATCACAGCTAAAACTATGTTGATCTTACGGGATACGTTTTTGCCAACTGGTACCTAAACGTTGTTTTCCAAACATGCTTAGAACGAATATAGACTGGCATATATATGCATAGCAAATAGTCGAGTTTCTCGTCGTCAAATATTCTTTTGTTCAGCTCTGATTCTAGACTAGTTGCACAACAAATCTTGGTTGCTAAAATTTAAGCCGTACAATAGAAGGGGGGGGGGGCGATTGCCGGTGAATTATGACGGTAGGTACCAGATAGTGACGCTAAATTAATATGCGTAGAATAAAACAGAAATTAGCCAATGGTTTTGGGGAATTTAGTGTGATAAAATTCAGGAGGTAAGTTTAAGTGGGGTTTCATGTGCCACCTGATGTGTCACATCCCTTAACTTGGTAATTGAGGTACATCAAGCAATTAGTATATTATGTAATCAACAGAACCAACTAACAGGACGTCGCCGTAATGAGCAGAAAATGTATCATTCACTTTACCATATGTTTTTCGGCCACATCGCTTTTCATTACTTGTGAGGAATGTAACGAAGACCAATAAATATCTTCTGGATTAAGTAAGCGAGTGGTCTTTGGACGGTTGAGCGTGCTTTCGTACGGTTACATTTCAACAAATCTCGCGCACCCCATTTCTGGACTTGGCCACCGTTAAAATATACCGCCGACGTCGAGACCGAGGAAACCCTACCTCTTAAAGCGACTATTGTAGCTCTGGGTCAGGTTAGTTGACAGCTTTCGCACCGAGCACTGAGAGTGTTTGCCGTGAAGAAAGAAGAGAACCGTTTCGAATTCGAGCGCGGGGGGGGGGGACACGAGAGGAAGAAAAACACTTTTTTTTTTATCCCGTTGCTTCGTGATCGTGACAAGTTATCGTTGTGTGTGACAGCAACTCGCGTTAGCAAACGGGGCCGCGGGAAATTTTATTATTCACTTTTAATCGAACGAGAGACCCCCCACCTTAGAGTCCTATTGAAAACGAGGGAGATTTTATTTGTACGAAGAGATCGTTGAAGGTGTATCCAAATTGATGTCGAAGTTGGAGCGCGTGTTCACATTTCTGGCGTACTTTTCTTTGGTACAATATGAGAAAGAGAGATAGATAGATAGAGAGAGAGGCATCTAATTAACGGAAACCCCTATTTTACGGTTGTATAGGAGCACGACCGAGAGAGAGAGAGAGAGAGAGAGAGAGAGAGAGAGAGAGAGAGAGAGAGAGAGAGAGAGAGAGAGAGAGAGAGAGAGAGAGAGAGAGAGAGAGAGAGAGAGAGAGAGAG
Source organism: Pachypeltis micranthus (assembly GCA_020466155.1). NCBI lineage: Eukaryota > Metazoa > Arthropoda > Insecta > Hemiptera > Miridae > Pachypeltis > Pachypeltis micranthus. Next base: position 44,312,250 of record CM035770.1, on the reverse strand, counting down.
AGAGAGAGAGAGAGAGAGAGAGAGAGAGAGAGAGAGAGAGAGAGAGAGAGAGAGAGAGAGAGAGAGAGAGAGAGAGAGAGAGAGAGAATGAATGAATGATTTATTTAACAACCAGGGAGAATTAGGGCCATTAGGCCCTCTCTTCCATTCTCCCTGGAAAACAAACATAACTGCATTACAGCAACAAAGTACATTTAACATTTAACAACAAAGTACATTTAACATTTACAACACTTCTCCATCTTCATCATTTTGGGCGAGTAGGTGTTTCCGAAACTTGTCTCTGAATACCTCTGTTTTTAGTCGTAAATCAAACAATTCCCTGTATTTATTGTATAAACGTGCTCCTTGAACGGCAAACGATCGGTTATACAAACAGGTTCTATGCAACGGAATCTGCAACAAATCTTCCACGTTCCTTGTGATCTTTGAGTGCACATCTCTCATATAGACAAAGCTCCTACTCAGGTATTCTGGTTTCCTGAATTTCAATATTTTGAAAACCATTACAGCGATGGCCAGCTTTTTCTTTTCTTTCATGGTGAGCCAGCCCATCCGCCTATAAACAGGTGTGACATGTTCATCAACACGTAGTCTAAAAATAAAGCGTACTGCTGCGTTTTGCGCTTTCTGGAGTCTTCTGATGTGCTCACCATTCAAATCACACATGGACACTGTCGCATAATCTAAGATCGGGAAGATCAGCGATTGCACAAGCTGCTGTCGAACTCGCGTCGGGAAGTCGATTGCAATCCTACGCAACCGGTACACGCCTGAAAACACCCCCTTACACATGTTTGTGACCTGCAGATCCCAGGATAGTACATTCTGAACTACGATCCCCAAATTCTTCACATCCTCTACGGATTCTAGGGCTGTTTCCTCGAGGCATACCCCTGGCTGCAGGCTACTGTCGAGTCGGGCCAGAATTTTGGGGTTCCCAAGGTACATAACCTTTGTTTTAGCCTTATTCAATTGCATTCCGTGCTCTTAACACCAACCAGTTAGAGCCTGGAGATCCGAGTTAAGGCTGTCTATCGCCGGTCCAATATCCTCTACCCTACACGATTGATACATCTGCAAATCATCTGCATAAAACATGTATTTAGTTGCAGCCGAAAACAAGCTTGGGAGCGAGGCAAGATATATTATAAACAATAAGGCCGACAGAGTCGACCCTTGCGGAGTGCCCAGATATGTGTCTCTCCATGCGGTCATTGTACCATCCGGTCCCTTAACACACTGCTGCCGATCGCTTAAATAGGACGCGAACCATGACACCATCTGATCGGAGGTTCCTACCGCCTTAAAAATGGCAATCATGACATCTCTCCTGAGCATAACAAACGCAGCTGAAAAATCCACCAGCACTAGTATAGTGATAGAGAGAGAGAGAGAGAGAGAGAGAGAGAGAGAGAGAGAGAGAGAGAGAGAGAGAGAGAGAGAGATTGATTGATTGATTTATTGATTTATTGATTGATTTATTGACCAGGGGAAATTAGGGCTATAGAGCCCTCTCTACCATTTCCCCTGGAACCCAAATACGAACAATTCCTCATAGCGTTAAACACTGACATATACATATATATATACAGACTACTATACAACGTGATTGTCAGTTTGTATGTTTTTTCACGAGACTCTCTCCGCGCAAAAACTTTGAAATATTCTATTAATCGTCTAACACAGTCACACCGAAATAAATTATATGCACACTGACGCTGAACACACACATCACACAAACATTTACAATCATACCAAATAAATTACATTCTCTCCAAAAATCTACAATCATACAATGAGAAGGGCGAGTACTTGTATATTCCTCCCCTTCTCTCACTATACACAACCTAACCTAAGAACACAAATCACGAACATTAAACTATACAGCAAAAATGACTGTGCCGTTCGCAGAGAGAGACTCGTACTCGCCACGCATCTATGTCCAAAAACAATCAATCCAAAAACAATAATAATAACTATGAAAAACAATGATAAATATGCAAAAATTTAAAAAGCAGTAAACATAATAATCTTCTTGCGTCATCAATGGTATCTGTCCAACAGCATCTTGCGAAATTTATCTTTAAAAGCTCCAACTTTGCACGACAGATCGAACAGATTAACGTTTTCGTTGAAAACTTTCGCACCCTGCACATAAAAGGATCGCGCGAGCATTTCAGTTCTGTGGCACGGAATTCTCGAGAACTTGTTCCTCCCACGCGCACCCCGGTGAAGGAGGAAACCGAACTTCTCAAATAAATAGGAGGGTTTTTCAAATTTAAGCGTCTTGAAAACTAGCGTTGCCACTTGCAGCATTCGCCTGTCCCTAATCTTCAGCCACCCTAGCTGACGATAGTGCGGTGTCAGGTGTTAGTCCAGCCGAAGGCGCAGGGCAAAACGAAGCGCGGCGTTTTCAGCCTTCTGTAATCTGTCGAGGTCTTCGCTTTTGAGATCAGTGAAAGCTGCTGCTGCGTAATCAAAATGTGGCATAATAAGACCAAGCACAAGCTGCAGGCGCACTTCACGGGGAAAATCAGCCGCTAAACGCCTCAACTGGCCAACACCTCGAAAAACCGAGAGAGAGAGAGAGAGAGAGAGAGATTATTACATGCCGAGCCAAAGCTAAGGGAAGTCCAACTCTAGGAAGTAATCCTCCCCCTACGCATGGGCAGCTTTTCTACTGGCTTTCAGGGCTCTACCACAAAATCGTACCTTCCCTCATCCAATTGATTTGATCGTTATCATCATTCATGCTATTACCCCGAGGGTAAAAGTCGCCGTTTTTGATACATTGCGTGTTTTATGGCACTTCAATTTATTTTTTCTCTTCTAAATTAGTTAAATAGCGATAACCTTTAAGAATAAGGGTCAGTTTTAATCAACTTTAGACTGTACATGCTGAGACTCACATATTCATGTGTGAACGAAGCGAGAACTAATAGGTAACTATCGCGGCTCTCCATATTATGTTTTTACCCCCTCCCCCGCCACGCCCAACTGTATTGACTGTAGGAAAATATCATCTATTACTTCTCTAAAATGAAACGACTATCTGTAGTTGTATCTATTGAGCGCTCCGGCAGTGAAGAGGCCGAGAATTGTGTAAACGTCGAATATTTTGTCGAGCAAACTAATAAGCTTGTTCCAATATTTGATCTTTGAGAGCTCCTGGAAATGTTTACTCCCGCCGCTGAGGAGAACCGCCGAGCCCCAAACGTTGGAGATGATCCAATAGGTACGGCGGTTAACGACCGAACCGCTCCTGTATTTGAGACGGATGCGTAATTTTCGTCACACCTGGAGTGAAATCAGCTTCATATTTCCACAACGGTTAACACACATGTCATCGTTTCGGGTAACGTCAAGAATATCAACAGACGCTTTTGAAGGAAGCCATTTTTCAAGTCGCGACGAAAACTGTTTATTTAATCATCTGGGGATGAGCTCTCGTAGAGAACCACAAAAGTACAGCCATAATACCCTGACACGAATGACCGACCTAAACAAGCTCAGCATTGCGATGGCGAGCGCATTTTGATCGTGGTAGACGGTTAATGACTGCCCCTATGAGATACGAAACACCTCGAGCCCATGAGAATGTTTTACATTACATGGTTAATAAGGGGAAGACCATACAAGAAGAACAAGACCGAGAAGAAACCAGGACGAAAAGACCAAGAAGGGCAATCCAATATAAGGAAGAAAAATCAAAAAGAAGATTAACGATGAGCAGGAAAAGGAGGAAAGTACGCACAATAAGAAGAAGGCACCAGAGAAGAATAAGATGAAGGAAGAAGAGGAACCCCATTCAAGTGGAAACCAATAGGCTGAACTCAGAGGAAAGCCAGAAAAAGAAGTTATAAGACGCGTGACGAAGAAGAATATGGCGATAACTACGATAATGCGGATCAGTACCTGAACCCATGAATAAAGTGATGCAGCTAAGACTAACAAGAATATGACGACGACGAAGAATAAGAACGAAGTAAAATATCAGGTGCGCCGCATCACACAACTTTCCTCGGCTCAACGCCAATTGATCTGAGCTCATGGCTTTTCCTACTAACGCAATTTAGTTTTTACCCAGTTCGATTGAAATATCAATTCAAGGTACAGGAAGCGGTAGCGCTTACAATTCAGGAATTTATTGTGCTCCTCGTACTCATGCCTTGGCCATTATTGAGCAATCCGTACACAGATAATAGATCAGCCTGCCGAAAAGATTTTTTTGAAAAGGATAATAATCACTTTTCTAAAGCTGTCCGGTAAAAACTTTTAGAAATGGTGCCAAGTGAAACGGCGGTGGTTGAAATTCCGGAATTTATGGAGTAGCCCCTATATATCTTCCGAGCGTTATGAAAGACTCGTGGTGCAGGTATTTGGTTGGAGTACCGCCTGCATTTTTCTGAAAATCCTTGTAACATTTTAGCGGAGTGTATAAGTTAAAAACTACGCTCTTGTCATTTTCCCGCGGATGAGAATTTTATAGTATAGTCTTCCTACCAGAAGTTGCCATCAATAATTAATCAAAATCTTGAGAGTGAAATGATTTCACGGAGCTTATGATCATTGGGGAGGAGAGTAAAGTAAATCGCATGTTTATTGGTTTCATTTTTCCCCCCCAGGATATGAACGCCAGTAATTACTGGGACGCCTGGTACACATCTATAACTAGAAGCGTGGGGGGGGGGGGGGAGGGACGCCTTTAATGTTCTGCCGCGCAATTTTTGGTCGACTAAAGCGTTCCATTTCACTCCATATTTTCCGAGTTTTCAAATCCGCCGTGGGGTTTTACACAACACGCGGCGTCATATCCGTTAAACGGTCCAGTGGAAATGACCTCGGCCGTTTAAAGATTTTCATTAGGGCTTTTCCAACCTGCGGCCTTTATGAAAGTATTTTTCATCAACGCTGAGGGCAATGAAAACGCTTCTCCTTCGTTTTTCGCTCCCAACAGGCCGGAGTTTTACGCGCCTGGCCTTTTTCTTTGAAACTATCGAGGGGGTGGGGTGGGGGGGGAATATGCACACACGTTTTCCTGCAATGAAACGTTGCATTTAGCGAACGTCGTTAGCCGCCCAGCCAACTAACCAGCAGGTCGTTAGGAAACCTAACACCAAAATGCAATAAATACGGTGAGATTAGTAATGTAAATATCTAGTGCGTAGCAACATACAACTGTCGGCAACCCACGTAAATCGTAAATTCGACAACCTGTTATATCTTCCCTTAACACATTTCTACCAGAACATTTATGGATAAAAAAATGTAAGTACTGGTTAGTTGAGAGCACTGAGGTTTGGTTGAAACCTTTAGAGCCGTTTTTGAGAAAATTGGGGAAAAAAATTATTTCCAAGCTATCATGGCTTATGCCTCTGTTCAACAGATGGATAAAGAAATAATTACGTACAACAAAATGTGGGTATAGGTTGCTTGAAGACGCTCTGTAAGAATGGTCAAAGCCAGTCAAGCAGTTACTCAAGAAATTACGAAAATGTTCAAAAAAACGTTATTTTCGACACATTTCCATTTTTACTTTCCACTACCCAAAGGGAACGAAAGTATAGTAATCTTGTCAAACGAATTCGGGTTTTCTTGAGATCTATACGTTGTGAGGCCTACTGAGATTAAAAAACCTAATTTCGGCGCGTGGTCCGTGTGTGTGTGTGTCTGTAGTTCGATTTGTGGGAGAACGGCCGAACCGATTGAGCTGGTTCTTTCTTTTTTTTTGTTCGTTATTTTTTGTAGTTGTATAAGGTTAGGAGCGATTTCGGGCGATGGGACGAGGGGGTGGGGACAAAAATGTACCAAAAACTATGGTTTTTCGCATTTTTCTGGAAAACGGCTACAACGATTTTGATTGATCAAACTTTCACATTACCTTTACCAGGCAGTACAAAACTTTTCGTCTGTGTACATATCCCCATTAAAATACGTTGTACAGAGATATAGGCCTATGAAGCAAAAAAAGGTTTTTTACGATTTTTGGCAAAACGGCTTCAACGATTTTCACCAAACTCACAGGATGTTTTCAAATAGTTAATACCTACATATTCTTTTCAATAAATGTTCCTCTGACAGTCCACTGAACAGAGGTAAAAATCAAAATGTGTCGAAAATAACGTTGTTTCGACACATTTCCGTAAATTCCAGGTGCTTCAACAGATGTGATAGATCTTACAGAGTGTCTTTTCGTCACCCATACCGACATTTCGTTGTGTATAATTATTTCTGCATATAAATGTTGAACGGAGATATAAGCCAAGTTAACTCAGAAAAGGAGATTTGTCGAATATTAATTTATGGGATTCCAAGTTTCTCAAAACGGCTCTTACCATTTTGAACAAACTTACGGAGTACTCTCAGCTAACTAATTGCTACCTTTTGGTTTATTATTCATTCTGAATAATAACCCTATGTTTTCGGTCACGAAAAATTTGTTACAACCCCCCCTCAAAATTTGATACTTTACGTTTCAAGACGTGGAGATTCCAAATTTGCAATGTCCGTCCGTCGTCCCCCGTCCCCCGTCCAGGCCGTTTTGTGCCTTTAACGTGGTCTAAAAAATTCGTTCTTTCGCCCAAAAATCCGATTTGGTATTTGGTTGTGCCCGCCATCTCGGCAATCCGATTGGACGAAGCCCGTGGTTGTAATGGGCAAAAACGGTTAAAAAAATTAAAGACACGCAGTACAACTCGGGAGCTACAGCGTCCCTCCCTCCCTCCCGTCTGAATAAAAAACAACCGGCGGCAGGGCGTCCTCGCCTCGCGGGCGGGCGGCTAAACTCCCCTTTTGCCTCCCAACGACGACGCACCACTCAACTTCCCTTTCGCCTTTCGCTTCGAGCGCCCCCATTCCAATTTCCCCGACGTTTTGGTTTTAATACGATTCAATTTTTTTAGATTCTTTCGTTTCATTCTCATTTTGGTTTTTTTCATAGATTTTTGGTTAAATTTTGATATTAGTATTTAGCGTGCATGTTTTCATATTAAAATTCAGTTTTTTCTAGATACTTTCGTTTTTTCTTTGTTTATTTTAATATTACGATTCAGTTCTTTTCGACCTTTTTTAGGGTTTTTTTTCATTATGATATTTTTCGATGCTGAATCGAACAGGATGGGTCTCGGAGCATTAATGCTAGGTCAAGCTGATTATCCGAATAATAAACCGTTGTGTAATAATTTGCAGGGTTTATTTTTCTCTATAAATGTTTTTGTAGAGATGCGTTGAATGAAGATATAGCACCCACATATGTAGCTGGTGTTCGAACTTACGGGGGTGGCGGAAAATTGTGTGTTGCTACGCACCGCTCATTATCTTTGTTCAATTGACGGTCAGAAAAACATTTTTCGAGACCGACATACAGGTATTAACTATTTGAAAACATCTTGTGAGTTTGTTGAAAATCGTTTGAGTGGTTTTGCCGAAAAGCGTAAAAAATACAGTTCTTCTTCGCTGTATTTTCATGGAGAAGAAAAGTTAGGTAGTAAGTAGTGGAGGATAATTTGATAGTTCAATAAACATCGTTAGAGCCGTTTTCGAACCAACGTACTTGGGCGTTTTGGTAAACACTGTTGTAAGTTATCAGAACTCTTTTTCTGTACTTCTACTTATATCTCCGTCCACCGGATGACTAAAGTAATAGTCGCGAGGATGAATATGTGGGTATAGGGTGCTAAACTCCATCACGTTAACAAAATGCATTTCGGCATTTACCGTGGAAATCTTTAAAACGTTCGAAAATGGACGTGGTATTCATTCGGTTTTATCTCAGTTCAATTGAATATGCCCGGTTTTTACAAAAAACGTGCGTAACTCAATGTCACAATTGCAACACTTTGGGTGAACACAAAAATCATGACAACTTCAGAACGTTAAGCATTGCCGATTTGTATATGAGAAGTTAAATTTACATTAATTATGTTGTAAGGTGATCGAACTCGTTGAAAATACTTCTTCGGACCACGAAATTCTCTCATCCGGGAGGATGTGCTTTCGGAACTTTTAACTTGACGCTAATTGGAACGTGCAACGCTTCAGAAATTCAGATCCTATTTCCAATATTTGCTCGTGATATCCAACTGCTTCAGTAAAATGTTGCTTTCGCCCGGTTTTTTCCCCTTGAAACGGGGGAAAAGACTTTTTGCGACCCTCTTTGGAGGATTAAAGACACCGTTTCCGGCTAACGACGCGGAATCCACAGCTCGCGTTCGTTATACTCGGTAAAGTTGGCCACTAGTCCCAAATTTACACAAACTCCTGTTAACATCGTTTGGAAAGAAAGATGACAAAGCTCCGCCCCAGCAAATAAGGCTCGACGCACCGCAGAGCGTCTATGTTTAACATCCCCTTCCCATCTCTTTCCCCACTTAACCCTAAATACCCGGCGCATTACCATAACAGCTAAATCACCTCGCAATGAACACGGAACGAGCCCGTAACGCATGGCCGCCGCTTAATAAGTACGAGGGCGTTCCGCTGCGTTCCCAGAGAGTCCCCCTCTACGGATTCCAGGGCTCGACGAACCATCTTTCACTGGAATGGCTCTGCTTTGACCCAATCTGCGGTTTGACGTCGATAGAGTTGGGAAGGGTGGAGAGGGCGGAAGTGGGCAAAACGATCTTTGCATTGATAACGCTCCCATTCATCTCCTACTAAGAGCTTTCCCCTCCTCAACGTCATTTGTATGTCCGTTAGAGACGTCCACAGAGGCATCGATGGAACATATTATAAGTTATGAATTGGTTTGGAGGAATGACAAATATATTGGATTAGTAGCCATGAAAATAGCTGCGTGATGCTTCGCACCATACATTTTCCGAATAAATTTCGCTCATAGAAATCAAAGCCTTCCGCACAAAAATCAAGCTAAAAGTTCCATAATAAACACGTACCCAATGAAGGCCGTAATGTGACTAGGAGCAGCAGCTCAATGAATTCAGAAAACTTGAACATTACCAGTACCGAACATAGTTACCGTTACCCCACGAAATCCGCCCCCCCCCCTTGCGAATACGGGACAAAGTCCACCCATCGGCCTATCGTGACACTATCCATCTCTTGATAGAAGACGTAGTACATGCCAGCCCCCCCTAGGTGGCCGAGTAAGTCCTTTGCCACAGACTCCCCTGTAGCTTGGAGTTCAATGAGCCCCTGAGAAAAATACTCTAAGTGTCTGCCGTCTCATCATCCTCACCGCACAATCTGCACTCCATCGTGTCTCTCATCGGACCACCAGACGATTCAGGTGACTTTTCGTCACTCCAACGTGCAGTTCAGGCTCGATTGGATGGTTGCAAGGCAGTTAGCCTTTTCGCTGCCGTCATGCCTCGTATGAGCCGGCACCCAGGTAAGAGAGAGCCAATTATGAGCACCGTGTCGCTTTAGCACTCGAAGACATTCCCATGTCAGCCTAAGCCTAAAGGTATAGGCTGCAATAGCAGGCCTGGCTGTCCGAGAATATGTAGATCCTCTAGCCCTTGAGTCCTTAAGTCAGGATATCTTCTACGCAGATCTTTATGGCTAGGATTTCCGCTTGAAATATCGTTGCCTACCCTCCCAGTGACCTAGCTAGACTGTAATTGGGCCTGCCCCACGAAGTAGTATGGTAAGATCCACGAGCTAAAAAACTAATAGAGTTTTCATCAGACCTTTTCGCTTCAAAGGCTTACAAATGCGAATAATACTATTTTGCTACCTTGAAAACGGTTGCTCGACTTTGATATTCAGCCTGCAGATTAACGCCCGCCAACATTAGGGTAACCACGAAATCGGTTTAAAACTAACAACAGTACCCTGCTATAGATAACACAACTGTAGCACACATCCCAGATGATGCCTTCCTCCCACAGCTCGGATTAAAGTAGGGGATGTGAGTCACATTGGCCTCCACATTCCCGAGGTACGTGCTGTGCTCTCCAACACGCATTGAAGATTCCATTTAGTGCTACAAGCACGCCAAAATTCTTTTTCGCCCTATAACACGGAAATTTCCACAGAAAAAGTACGGTCGAAATAGTTAACGGTTAAAGGTGTAACAAAGTCGTTAGAGCCAATTCCGAAGGAAACAACGTCCAAAAAAATATATATTGTGCAGAAACATACATGCTTGCCGCAACCCCGTAATTCGACCACCTGCTGCACATACAGACGCTATATCTTCGTCCACCGAATTGTTACGGAAACATTTATGAAGAACAAAATGTAGGTACCAGTCAGTTGAAAGTACTCCGTAAGTTTTATCGATTTCTTAGCAGCCATTGTCGAGAAAATCGGAAAAGCGGTAAACTGAAGTTCGGCAAATGCAAATTTTTCGAGCTATCACGGCTTATATCTTGGTTATTGGGCAGATGCAGAAATAGTTGCGGAGACCCAAATATGGGTGTAGGTTGCATAGAAGATTAATCAAGATCGTCATAGCAGTTTTCGAGAAAAATTTCAAAAACCCTAGTTTTCCGTAATTTTTGATCTTCTATCCCCCTTTAACATCGACATTACCTCATTTTCGTGTCGTTAAAAGATCACAAGTAAAATTAAAAAACGCAGAAAATTATTACACAGCGGTTTATTATTCTCATGCAGAGGTCGTCGTAGTTTCACACCTCCGAGATCCATTCCATTCGAGCCACCATCGAAAAATACCAGTAAACGATGAGCAACATGACCTGATTTCGACAGAACGACGAAAATTGACATATATTAGGCGTCTGCAGGCAATGAGCACAACGTGACACGTCGAGCTGACGGGTGGTTAAAGTTAGACGAGAGGATACCGGTGAAATGATAGCATGCCGGGAAGAAACGACAACTTTCGCTGATGGCCCACGAGTTTTCAATTAGCTTTCAATTTAGACACAATCGTACACGCTTGAGAATCGTTTCATCAGACCCAACACCGAAAAATGCCCTAAAAAACGACTTTATGCGGATAAAACTGGCATAATTTTGTTTCCGTTAATTATTTAAACCATTTTTTTGGTCAAAACAACCATAGGTTTCGTTCGATCGAATCGCCGAGTAGGCGGGCACAACTAGATACCAACACGGTTTTTGATGCATTTTGGTTATTATTCCAGATCAATGATACTATTACAATACTCTCTTCACATTTGAAGTCGCAGAAAGTAACATCTGCGCTAAAAACTCGATTGACGTCTCATTCTGCCGCTCTCGTCATTTTCGCACGGATGGAAGTATAGTATCGTTGTGTTATTTAGAGCTGTCCGTGCGAGAAATTGTATCAAAATCGATACACCTATTTTTGTGACAGAAAAATACTTGGTGGTTTGATCACTATGAAAACTGTAGTTAGTTCAACGGCTGCAAAGCCGTTTTTCTCAATCGCGTTCACATACACACAGACCTTTTTACTTAAAAAGCGATTTTTCGGACTGAAACATAAAGATCTGAAGGGAACTGAAAACCATTTTTACAGCCAAATACGAAACATTCCTTTATACTTCGTAGATCCAAGGAAAGTATAAATACAATTATCATGCTGGTCACGTCATTCTCCCACAGACGAAAATGTTATAGTAAGGTTGTATCGTTGTTTCACAAAAAACTTTATTCAAAGTGATAGAAGCTGTTTTAATCTAAGATGTGTTGACTCCGGGGTCTAGACGGTTCGTTGAATTTCAATTAAACGTTCTGTCCGTCAACGTCGCGATGAAGAGAACACTTCCGCGGCAGACAGGTGCCAGATATCTTTTTACGCTACAGTTGCCCGCAATGACCAGATGCGTTCTTCTTTCTCTGTCCCGAATAACCTGGCCAGACCTAGTTCTTGCTTGTCAACGGACGACTTGTTACGTTTGCTCCCTCGTCATTGTGTTGCAATTAACTGGGGACTTACCTCTTTCCCTCAACCCTCTTTCTTTCTCTCTCTGTAACCTTTTCATCCGCAAATCAATATACGCCAACTCCCCTTTCTATAATAAACGAAGCGATTGATTCACTCTGTGATTAAACCGAACATTTTCGGGGATTGTTACTTTCTTCTGCCCAAAGAAAAAACTGGGTTTCTGAGATTAGGTCGACGAAAAGGACAATTGACACTTTACATTTCAAGACATCGGGATTCCAAAACCGCGATATCCATACGCCGTCCTGGCCGTTTTACGCCGTTCACTTGGTGGTTATCCTTTCGCACAACAATCCCATTTGGTATCTAGTTGTGCCCGCCGGCTCGGCAATCCGATAGGACGAATCCCTTGGTTGTTATGGGCAAAAAATGGTTTAAAAAATTAACAAAACTAGACACTTTTCAGAGGTGTACGACTGTGTCTAGGCCGAAAAAAGTGAAATATTATAGTAGCCATAGTATTTATAGTGAGCCAAAGTCTATTAATTGAATGAACTCGCGGGACAATACAGCGAAAGTAATCGTTTTTTCATCGTTTACATTCCCTCAGGTCTAACTCCAACCACCCCTCAACTCGACTCGTCACGTCAGAGAATGTAATTTTCGTCATTCTGTAGTTGTCACATTGTTTCATATCATTTCAGGTATTTTTCGATGCTGAATCGAATGAGATGGATCTCCGAGGTTTGAGACCAAGCCAAATTGTTCAAGAGAATAATAAACCGTAGTGTAATAATTTGCAGCCTGGTTCTGGGTTATCTTCCCAGGAGCATGCCCATGCTACCAGGCGCGACCACGGGTTGTGGATAGTGGCACGGCCACGGCATTGTCCCCAGGGACATGTCTGCGGCCAGCTGTGAATAAGGTCAGCATGCTGACTGAATAAGCGGCCGCGAACAATGGGCAAAACCCAAGAGATCGCAGAAGAGATCCTGAACAAAGGACTCAAGAGCAAGCGGATCTACATTTTCTCAGACAGCCAGGCCACCTTAAAGGCCATCGCAGCCTATAGTTTTAGGTCTAAGCTGGCATGGGAATCATCTATCATGCTATCTCAAGCAGCTCGGCGCCCGTAACAGGCTCTCCCTCATTTGGGTGCCGGTTCACAGGGGGCATGAGGACAATGAAAAGGGGTACAGAATCCCTACCCATCGGGCCTGAACCACACGTAGGTATGACGAAAAGTCACCTGAACCGTCTGGTTGCTCGATGGGAGATACAGGAAAATGGCGCCCATTGGCATCGCGGTGGAATGCAGACTCTGGGGTGAGGAGGACGAGACAGCAGAGCATATCCTGTGGGAGTGCCCTGCCTTGGCAGCCACAACTAAGACAGGCGAAAAGGCTTGTCACGCCTTCCTGTCAAAGGGCGAAGGCGATGCTGACACTCTCTTGACAAGATCTGAGAGTACTGATAAGCTTCCTCACCGAGCACTGCCCACTCAGATATCATCTCAACAAGATGGGCATCTTAGAGGCGGTGGAATGCAGACTCTGCGGTGAGGAGGACGAGACAGCAGAGCATATCCTGTGTGAGTGCCCTGCCTTGGCAGCAAAACGCTTTGAATACTTCGGTCAGGGGACCACTGAACCCCAAATCATGGCGGAATCTGCAGTGAAGGACATACTCAGCTTCCAAAGGGGGGCGGGTATGTACGACGCCTTCTACTAAGAAAGGGCCGTCACAATAGGCCCATACGCGGCCGCAGTGACAAAGGGACTTGTCCCACACGCCCTCGGGTCAAAAAAAAAAAATATTTGCAGCGATTACCTTATAAATTCCATTCATGGCGCTTTTCACGTATTTGAAACGTACAATTTCACTTAGGATAAATACGATTGCTACCAATGTCAAGGTATATTAAGGTACAGTACAGTCGCGAAGTTTGAATGACGTGAAGAAAGTTGTGTGATTCTCCGCTTCAGTTGTCTCTTGCGAGCAGATGATGGAGCCAGGGCGGGGAAGGATGGCGCCAAGGACGCTTGTCGCAACTAGTCGCGGTTCTTTCCACAGTCTCCGGCCATTACCAAACATTTCAATTTTGAGCGTAGTTTTTTTTTCTAATAAACTCCGCTCAGAAAGTAGAAAAATATTCAGAAAAATGTATGTGGCACTTCAATCAAGTACCTATACGATGAACGTTTAATAACGCTCATAAGATACATAGGGGCTACTCCAGAAATTCCGGAATTTCAATCGCCACCGTTTCACTTCTAAAAGTTTCTACCCGATAAGTCTGGGAAAGTGGTTATTACCCTCGTAAAAAAATCACTTGTACAGCCTCATCACTGCTCCGTGTAACAATTGCTCAGTAATGTATCGTAGGCATGAGTACCAGCAGCACAATAAATCAAATGAACTAAATGAAAAATTGAGTTAGTAGGAGAAGCCATGAACCCAAGTGAATTTAGTTCGGATGCAGTTGCTTAAGCACTAACTCTGTAAACCCTGTTCAGCCTCGGTTAACACTCCCTAACCACTCCACTCTTCAAAAACGGGTTTCACCAGCTTTGGTAAAGCTCTAGCCCTGATAGGGCTAGATTCTCATATCTGTTCTCCATTACCGTACTCTGCCGGTTATTCTCTTCTATTATTATCACCATTATTATTTTAAATAATTTACGTACATTCTTGATTAATAAACAAAGCTGCTGCCGTCATGTCACACTCTGTCTTACGCCACGCCGCCTGTGGCCACTGGTTGAAGCCTTCCCGTAGTACCATTTCAGTTAGTTGCTGCTTGAGTAGCCGAAGAAACCAAAATGGGTGACAGGCTCCAGGGCAAGAATTGCCAAGAGGCGTTCTGTATGCACTTACACGTTATTCAGAGGATTCTACTTGCTCTCATCCACCACATGGGGAAAGCGATTGCATGGAACCTGAACTGAGCTTTAGCCACGTAATTGACATAATAGCTCTCCCTTGACTAACCTACGCACGGATAACCAGAAACTAAGCGCCGTCAGTTTCTATGTAGAACATCGAGCTACAATGAACTGAATAAAAACCAGGTTTTATTAGTCGCTAGAGGGACACAAATCGTTGTCTGTAGGCGGAGGAAAGTTAATGTAGTCGATGTCAACTGAAATACCTCAGCAAGTGGGTTTTTTATAAACATTTTTCAACTTTCAAGAGTCAACAGAGTAATAAAAATAGGATATTGAATGTAAAAACAGCGAGCGTGGTGACTGGGTCGCCTGTTGAATCGATCAACCGGTTGACCGTGGACAATTGCAGTCAAAATTATGGTTTTTCGAGGAGACTTCTTCAGGACCGATTAATGGATGCGCCAGCGTCGGATCAATACATCCGGTTTAAATGGTTAAAACGGTCGCCTTTAATTGACACAATTGCAGTATGTTTCAGGTGAGTTTTTCGTCATCAAAACCACCGACAAGTCTCTCAACTAGTTCGAATTTAGACGTCGAGGATCTTATCGATTGGACAGCCTGATTACTCGACGCGGTTCTCAAATCATCTTCCTTTCCTCAAAACGAACCGAACGTTTTGATAAAAGGACTCATTTTCTTTTCAATTTCCAACCTACACGTTCCCTTTTGGGTGATTTGTGACCGGTTTCACCTTCGTTTCTACCTCGTCGCCACACTCTCTTTCGTCTCTAGACCCGAGCAGTGTCTCGACCGCACGATTCAAAACGAGGAATCTTTCGTAAAAGCCGTCTGAAGGTGCCAGGGCTCTTCAATACGTATAGGAGAGAAAACGATAAAGTTTCTCGCGGGCTCAAGAATAAAGAAACCCTCCTCTCCGTCTCCTTTTCCCCGATGGGAAACCGTTTCTTCGGGTGCTATAACGTTACCGTGAACCTTTATGATGGAACGCGAAGGGAAAAACCTAAAATCTCCACAAGTATGGGGAAAAATGGGTTCATATTTTACCTCGACGTCCCATTCGTCTGCTCCCTCTTAATAATATATCAACTCTCTCGAACGTACGTCACAAATATATCTAACTACATTTTCGTAGATCATTCCTTTTTCAGCTTTCACGCGATGCGAAATCCGTCGAGTGTATATTTTTCCCGTTCATACCCGGCCATTTCTCAACGCTCGAAAGGTTATAATACGCTTCGAAGGTTTTCGATCCGGATGCTGGAAGCAGGTTTTAAAAGCTGATATACTCTGAAACAACAGGGCCGACATGCAGCGTGATTTCTTAAACAATTGAAGGTGTTGTAAATGCGTTTTATCTCCCCAGCAATTAGTTTGTGATGTGCCCAATCTTTCACAGTTCGTGACTGGGCCCGATATAGTTAATCACGCAAACCCATGAAACTCTTGTGCATAAAGGACAAGGGGTTAATACACACGGATTTCAAGGATATCCAAGCGATGGGAAGGGAACGATGAACTTGAAATCTGGCTAATAAGGGAGTGGCTCAATCAGTACGTCGCTGGGCGCATGGAAAGTAAAAATGAATCCGTAGTGATTCGCCTCTCAGAAAGCCTAACTCGCCCCCTCCCCAGAGGCAAAAAGGCGACAAAGGCTATATCCTTCACAAGTTAAGTGATGCCTAAACGGTCAGCGTTGTGAATAATGCGAAATCCGTTTCGGTCAAAGGCAGCCAGTAGCCAATAAGGCACTCAAGCGGGTCCTGGGTTTTTCAAAATATGTCACGACGCATCACACAACTTCCCTCGGCTCTTTGTACATTCAGCGATTTTCATTGCTTTAACTACTAATCCTTTCGGTATGCCTCTATTATCGCCATATCCGTGCAAAGTCGGTGTTTCATGCCATCATCGGTGAAAGCATGTCAAGATGCAGGTGGCTGAGTGTAAAAATTTTCCAATCTTCTTGAAGGGAAAAATGAATAGCCAACCCCTAATTCGCTTTGGTGGCCACGGGCCTTTTCGAAAAGCACGTCAAGTACTTGGGAGTGAATATAGGTGAGAAGAGGGCTTCAGCCAGCACCTCCAGTCCCTCAAAAACACTACCATCGTAGTGTTTGCCTCACTGCGTGCAATTACTTGGGGTGAGTGTTACCATGACGCTATCCTCATGTGCAAGACCATATATCTAGGCGTGATTGGCTATTGCCCCGTAGTTTGGGGTAGCAAACTAACAATCAATCAAAAGAGAGTATTAGCTCAATCCCAAAGAGCTGCGCTTCTGTGGACCACCAAGGCCTATTGCCAGAAGCGCTCCAGGTGATCACTGTTTACTTACCAGTTCAGTTGGCTGTTGAGTGCATGGTTGCCGTTGGAGAGTGAAATGGGAGCTTCCCCCACTCTGAATTGAACTGCGGGTGGATCTCACCACTGAATGAAAACATGCCACCATCGATGAATGGGCATTAGACAAACGGCACGCGAAATAGGAATCCACGTCAAAGGTACGTGACGTGTATGAGTTCTTCCTCGGCATCCATGGACGTCTTGGGAAGGTACGGGATTCTTCAGGTGGTCAGGTTTAACATGGGCAACAACTGTCTACCGGGAGACGGGCGTAGACCGAATACCTGTCGTATCTCCTTTGGTCTGGGTTCAGTGGATGCTGCAACGTCCATGACAATAGACTAACCCTTACCCATTTGATAAAGGAAACAGACCTGTTGTCAACATATTCTTCTATTTCTTCTTTCTTCTTCTCCTTGTCTTGCCTTGTCTTCTCCGTGGTATTTAGATATCTTCCGGTTGCTTATAAAAGACTCTTTGTTAATTAAACTTGAATCAGGATGGGATCCGCTGTCGTATGTAATACCGCTCAGAGTTTATCTCGCAACTTCTTCCACGCTGATGCGACATTCTCAAGAGTTGGAGCCCGCCGTCTCGTACACATTCGGAAAACCCCGCAGGTTCTAATTGAGCCCGAAACAGCGCTCTCCCTTGTGGATGTTCGCAGATATGGAGAAGAACCTCCTTTCTTCAGCTGCACAAGTTAGTGAGAGGTTTCCATCGGTGGTTATGTGGCATGCAACGATTGATTACACATAGGGTCATACAACTTGGAATGAGAGGCATTAGCTCAGGCAGCAGTGATCAGGTGTCAATGATGAGACATGGTTTCGGTTTAGTGTCAATATCAGGCTAAAGGATGACTTGTGCCCCAACGTAATACCGTTATATTGCGAAAGAAATACTATTTTCAGAAGTGGAGTCAATATAAACTCAAAGGCATGTTATAAAAAATGATAAATCCATCTTCTTCTCCCAGTGTCTTTTTCCGACTTCTGGTCTCTTCATTTTATTCTAGCGTCGTCTTCTTTTGGTTTGTGATCAACACAAACACCATGCAAACCATGTAAACGTACCAACAAGCTCTGTCTTGATTCATTTTACTCACAAACAACATTAGAGGGAATGAACACAATACGTGCGTGTACACATTGAGGCTATGGCCTAGTTCTCGTAACTAAAACACAAACAAATCAGTCGGTTTGAATCATTTGTTTAACATTTCTGAGCCTCAGAAGCCCCATATTTTCTCCTCGTTCACATTTCTTTTGTCCCGAACCTCCACCAATAGCGTAACACTCAATTCGAACCCGTTTAGTCACCAGTTCCATCGCTCAAATCATTCCCTCGAGTGGATTTCAAAAGCAAACTTAAACGCCCGTTAGATGTTATATACTCTAGGGTACAACGTTCTTTTAATTAGCCGCAGAATGAAAAAAAAAACGAAAGAAAAAGGCTGGCACTTCGTCGGATATTGAAAACTTCATTTTCAATGTTTCAAATGGCAGGAAGTTGGTTTTGTAAGAGGTTCTCGAAAGGGTTTCAAGCCCTAGGCTAACGCCAATTTCATCTATCCCTCATCGACGTTCAAACTTGTAATTCCCAGTAATTGTTCGCCCCGAGCGCTTTAGGGTCGATTTTTCCCTATAAATCCCC
This sequence comes from Pachypeltis micranthus, assembly GCA_020466155.1. Lineage (NCBI taxonomy): Eukaryota > Metazoa > Arthropoda > Insecta > Hemiptera > Miridae > Pachypeltis > Pachypeltis micranthus. The sequence continues at coordinate 44,293,533 of CM035770.1, read as the reverse complement.
CCCCCCCCGAACTCATCACCCTTCCCTTTTGTAACCAGTTTTATCCCATCAGTCTTCGGTAGGACTAAAGCCCCCACCCCTCGCCAAAGCCCCTACCGCCTCGCTATTGAACTCTCGCTAGGGCTCTCGTTTTATCGGGTTTGAAAGACGTAAAAGGAAATGGGCAAAAACGTCGAAATTAATGATCTCGTTTTCGAGAACTAATTAATAAAAGACCGGAAGGACGTGGTGACTTGGGTCTCAAGTTTCGTGTCTCAACGCCCGACGAAATTTGTGACTGTTCAGACGCTAAAGTCAACCACTACTTGAGTGAGTGATTGATCGGGGGATAATTTATTTAGCCCTCAGAGGACAGTTAAAACCCACACGGCCCCGTAAAACGTCAATGACACACAGCTTGTTACGGAAAATAAATATCTAGCAAACAATGTAATTCATCGAATATTCAATATAGTGTAACTAGTCGCAACATTACTGATGTGCATTAGTCAACATCCCCTAACACATAAATCTTACCGCACTGTAATGAATGTTCGATAAATTACATTGTGTATGGCAGATTATTTCCCCCCCCCCCCCAGGAGCGTTGGATAAATAGTATTTTACCTAGTTCATCAGCTTTCTTATATAAGAAAATAAAGGTTGATTACCCTTTATTTCAATTTTCCCATTAATCTGTCTCTTTCCATAAAGATAATAACAATAATAATATCCTGAAACAAATAGGTAAACATTCAAAAAATAAACCCCCCCTCAAAATTTGATACTTTACGTTTCAAGACATGGGGATTCCAAATCTGCAATGTCCGTCCGCCGTCCGGGCCGTTTTGTGCCTTTAACGTGGTCTAAAAAATCCGTTCTTTCGCACAAAAATCCAATTTGGTATTTGGTTGTGCCCGCCATCTCGGCAATCCGATCGGACGAAGCCCGTGGTTGCTAAGGACGAAAAATGGTTAAACAAATGAACAAAACGCAGTATAATCGCAAATACGCCGTGTTTCGTATGGTTTTCAAGGTATATTTACATCCTGGGTCGAATGGAATGAGTATCAGACGTGTACGACTGCGTATAGGGAATCTACAGTAATTATAGTTAGCCAAAGTCCACTAACTGAAAGAACTCGCGGGAACTACAGGGGAAGTCAACGTTTCGTCGTTGGTACTCCCTCCCTCCCATCTCATCAAAACCACCCGCTCGACTCGCAACGTCGTCCAATTGCCTACAGGCGCTTATGGGCGCCTGGCGCCAGGAGAATATTTAGCTTCCGAAGTTCCATTGCAGTCAGGTCATGTTTCGTTTAGTTTACTAGTATTTTGCTGCTCTCTATTGGTTTATTTTTACATGTGCTTATCAGTTATATCTAAGTATTAGTGTTTTTGTATGTATAGTCTAACTTGAACGTTTCTGTATTGTAGATTCTAACTCCCTTAAAAAGATATGATCTTTCGTATATTGACATTGGTTGTTTTAGGAGTTGTAACAAAGCGTTCACATTCTTTGTACCTCTAGTATGGACGGTAGACATCCTTGTAAGTTTTTCGTACTCATATTTCGGAATTTGAGCAGTTTTAACATGAGTGTCGCTACAGCCAGTCTTCTATAACCCGGCGTTACGTGTCCATACAGCTTAAGGCGTAGCACGTAAAGAATAGTTGCATTTTGAACCTTCTGGAGTTTCCGAGAGATTTCACCATTGAGATCGCAAAACGCTGACGTAACGCGATCGAAGTTTCAACCGGGGTTTTCCGCATCTTCACCAGTAAACCGCTGGAAATTTGTTTTCTTTGATAAAGTGTTTTGAAAACTGAATTACAAATTGTTGTCGCCTGGGCCCGCCATGAGAGGTCTGCTTCAACAATCATTTTTCACTTGGTCGACTTGGAGAGAGACGGAATGAATGAAGGGTTTATTTCAGCCCCAGGGAGAATTAGGATCATGCGGTCGTCTCTTCCGTTCTCCCTGGCTGCCATGTCGTACAACATTTCCTAATACATTCTACACAAATTGATTTTGCATAATAACGGGGCGTATTATATTTTCGTCCAAACGAAAAGAGAAAACAAATATCTGGTGCGTAGCAAAACACAACTTTCCGCAACCCCCGTTAATTCGACGACATATACGGGCGCTATATCATCGTTCGACGCATTTATACAGGAACAATTATACAGACCGAACTGTAGGTACAGTTGAGAGTACATTATAAGTTATAGCCGTGTTAAGAGAAAATCGGAAAACCGATAAATTAATATTCGACAAATCCACTTAACTAACTTGGCTTATATCTCCGTTCAAATAGAAGTAATTACGATAAACAAAATGTGAGTATAGGTTGCTAGGAGACGCTAAGATCGATCAAGTCAAGTGATGCAGTTACTCGGAAAATTACAAAAATGTTCAAAAAACCATTTTCAACACATTTTGATTTTTGTGTTCAATGGAGCATCAGAGGTACATTTACGGAGAACAATATACAGGCATTGACTATTCGAAAACATCCTGTGAGTTTTGGTGGAAATCGTTGAAGCCGTTTTGCCGAAAAGCGTAAAAAACCAATTTTTACTTTCCGCTACCCGAAGGGAAGGAAAGTATAGTAATCGGCCCAAAAAAAAAAAAAATTGGGTTTTCTTCAGATCTTTACGTTTCAGACCCTACTGAGTCTAAAAAACCTAATTTCGGCGCGTGGTCCGTGTGTGTGTGTGTCCGTAGTTCGATTTGCGGGAGAACGGCTGATCCGATTGAGCTGGTCCTTTTTTTTGTTTTGTTCGTTATTTTTTGTAGACACCAAAATAAGGTTATGGACGATTTCGGCCGTTGGGAAGGGGGGGGGGGACGAAAATGTACCAAAAACCAGTGTTTTTCGCATTTTTCTCGAAAACGGCTCTAACGATTTTGATCAAACTTTCAAATTATCTTCTCCTAATCAATACCTAACTTTTCTTCTCTATACATATCTCCATGAAAACACGGTGAACGGAGATATGGGCCCCTGAAGCAAAAATAGGTTTTTTACGCTTTTTGGCAAAACGGCTTCAGCGATTTTCACCAAACTCACAGGATGTTTTCAAATAGTTAATACCTACATACTCTTTTGAATAAATGTTCCTGAGACGGTCCATTGAACAGAGATAAAAATCAAAATGTGTCGAAAATAACGTTTTTTCGAACATTTCCGTAAATTCCAGGGTAAATTTTTCACCAGATGTGATAAATCCTAATGGTGTGTCTTTTAGTCACCCATTTCAACATTTCGTTCTCTATAATTATTTCTGTATATATATGTTGAACGGAGATATAGGCCATGTTAACTCAGAAAAGGAGATTTGTCGAGTATTAATTTATCGGTATTCCAATTTTCTCAAAAACGGCTCTAACGATTTCGATCAAACTTTCGGAGTACTCTCAGCTAACTAGTCCCTACAGTTTGTTCTCCATAAATGTTCCTGTAAAAATGCGTTAAACGAAGATATAGCGCCCGCAAATGTAGGTGGTGTTCGAAATTACGGGGGTTTCGGAAAGTTGTGTGTTGCTACGCACCAGATATTTTCTTTTTAGGGCTATATATTTTCGCCGTAAGTTAGGCATTAACTAGCAAAAGATAATTTGAAAGTTTACTGAAAATCATTAAACCTGTTTTGGAGAAAAATGCGAAAAACCCTAGTTTTATTGTACATTCTCGTCCACCATTCCCCTTTCCATCGAGCGAAATCGTGAAAGAGAGAAAGAGCGAGAGAACTTTATTGTGCGGAAAAAACACTGGTTGGTTAAATAACCACAAGAGACGAACGAGAGAGTTCATAGTAATGAGTAACAGAGAGAATGAGAGTCCACCCACGCGACACTTACTGGCTCTGCAAAATCAAACTGGTGTTGAACCACATACAATGAGTGTTGTATTGAGAGGATTGTGGAGTAGCGATATGGCAAAGCTAGGAATGAGCAATCAGATAAGGAGAGGAGAGTTACAGGAAAACCCAAATCGTGCTCCTCTAAGCTGTATAGTCGCAATTTTTCAGCTGCTCGCGCGTTCAACGAGTAAGGCCAATGGCCGAAGGCATTCATTGGTTGACTGTCAATTCCGTATTTTTTTTATTACTCTCGTCTGTAGTGTTGCCATTTTTACGTTTACGAGGAGTAGTAATTTATCATCTTCCATAAATTATGTTAAGTTGGTCCAAGTTATCGCTCAGATTTCTTAACAGTATTGGTTGTTTAGTTTTTTGTTGCAAGTAACTTCTCCTCCCACAAACTCAAAACTAACCCCTCAAAAATTCACACTCTCGTTAAACCTAAGGATTAAGCTTGGCAAAGGGAAGGCGTTGATGGCCGTACAAGATGATGAGACGTTAGCTTGAAGTGAAGGAAGTTGAGCGAGAGACCTCTCGACTCCGCGCTTCAATAAATATCGCTTTACTCCAACAACTCACAACTACCAATAAAGAGACAATTAATCGAATTGAACCGGCGGACGTTAAAGGGCGACGATTGTGATTCGGAGGGATCACACCTTTGTGAGCAGCCCGTCAGTGGAATGGGATTAATATTACGAGGGGCTAAGCTGAAGTAGGGTTGATAGAAACCCTTCGAGCTGATGCTGATAGAAACCCTTTGTGCCCAACACACGTTTGATATTCCAATCTCTGTTCAATTCACCGACAATTCCCTACAGGCTACAAAGGATTAATCGAAACGGCGTTTTCTAGCGCGCTGATTCATAAAAATTAAAAACGTTTCAATCGCCAAATGTCAATTTATATTCGAACAATATCAAGAAATCTTCGTGGCTTCATCTAAAAGAAAACAACTGTGGTAAGAAATATTCTTGAGTAAGTATCCATCCAAATTCCCTCTGTTTCACACAACATTCACTATTCAAGTTTCCAGAATTTACGGAGTTGCTCCTACTTATTCCATTGACTCTTCTATCGTTCACATCAAACAAAGTGTATTACATTTTGTGCCCAATACCTTCAGGCGAAGTAGAAAGATGCAAAAACAATTTAAAGTTCTCTTCGTTACGTTTGAAGAACTACTGAGTCCGAGAGAATGAACTGTAAACACGATTGAGCTAAAATTTCATATTCGGCCTGCAGATCTCGAGCGCACACCAAAGTAAGAGTAAAATTTATTGTGTTGCTCTCGTCATTTTACCACAAATGGGAATTTTACGATATGGTTGTCTCATCAGGAGCGGTCTATGCAGAAAATTTAAATCAAAATCGTTATAGCAGTTTTTGAGAAAAAAAGGTTCGATGTTTTGATCACCATGATAACTATAGTTAGTTTTGGACGGATTTTGCTTGTAGTTATATTTTGGCGTCCCATGGTGGCGTGTGGGATTGAGCCGTTTTCTCACAATAGCAGAATGGTTTTCGCTAATGGCGTTTTTCGGACACAAGAGAAATCTAAAGATCTGAAGAGAATTCAAAATTATTTTTTCAACCGATTACGCATCTTTCCTTTCTACTTCACAGAGTCGAGGAAAGTGAAAACCACGTTGGCATTTGTATGAGTGCTAGGCATCTGCCCGTAGCCTTGGAGAGGGTACGCAGCTTGGTGGCCTTTACCCCTCTCCTGCCAGCACCAACCAGCTCTCTAGGGGAATTCCCAGCGAAACCGCTGCCCCTACAAAGCCACGCCCATGGCTTCACAGCTAGCAGCGTCACACCCTAAAAGGGCTCCACGACGTCGGCCGCAGGTAGCAGCCTCCGTGGTCCCCATTTTATTTGGCTGCACCTTGAGCAGCCTATGGACCTGAATGGGGTGCCGCAATTTGCTAAAAGGCGTTCTACCGGCACCTACACTTTATCTCCATGGGGCTTCCAGGGATTAGACTTGCCCCTGTACCTCGATATTCGGCCGCCCTCGACCACGACCCACCCCACACACTCTAACCTACTGACACACTCACACATTAAATACATTCAACCCTAAAATACGTTCACACGCTTTCCCGAAGGTCCAGGAGCAGACTACTCGATATTCATTCCCTACACTACCTATTCCTGCATGACACTAACACACACATACAGATACACTCACCCATAAATACGTTCAGCCTACCAGCCTACCTGCGGTCCAGGGATGGGCTACTTGATACTCGACCATCCCCGGTACCGCCCACACACGACCACACACTAACACAAAATACACAATACACTTTCGCCCGAGGCCCTCCGCACATTTCCCCACAACCTAACTTCTTCCCTATCCCTTAAAACCTTTTCCCCTAAGCATTTCCACCATCCACAACTTCCCTGTTCCCTAATTATCATCATGTCCCACTGACCTGCGATTCCTAATATCTCATTCCCAGCAGCAGGTGTTCCACTGTGCCTAGCTCACCGCACTCACACAGCCAGTCAATCACCAACCCACGGAGCTTCTGAGAAAACCGTGTTGGCTGCCAGATAGATTCCCTGTGCAATGGCTGCTCAATAATTGTCGAGGCGTTCATAGGAACTACTAAAAAAATTCCAGGACTTCGAGCGCTACCCCCGTTTCACGTATAACATGAAGTAGTATTTCACCAAGTTCAGATAAACGCAAACGATTGGTTCAATAGCTAAAGCCATGAAAATCTTCGAATGTGAGGCTGAGAAATATTGTGTGATGCGTCTCACCTGATATTTTCCTTTGATTGCTATCAGCCGGGGAGTAGCGAAATAAAGTGTAACGATTTTGAAATCCCCGTGCGCCGGACTCCCTCTCCTCGTTTATATGGTTTTATGAGGGTACGGTCGTATTCGATGAAATTGTATAGCTCGGCGCGATGAGCTCGTTGTTCCGTTTTATATAGCGATAAAATAACCTTTTGACGTTGAACAGAAGGAAACAATTTCGAATGATGCTCGTATAACTGCTTGGGAGATATCAATGACCAACAAGGCGGCGTGAGCTACACAGGATATTCCTTCGGGGGCATTTATCAGACAAGACATTTGCGCCCTCTAAAACTGTGGAACCGCCGTGATTTATAAATGGACCTGGCAACAGCACTGGGAGTTGGAGCAGGTTCAACTAACTGACAGCAAAGTTGACAATATTTGTGCTAACAAAGCAAATGCCTAAGTTAGGAGTGACTTGGACCTGCGAATGTATACTAGAAATGTCTATTACCCTATCTGCTCCTTTGAACAAGTATTATCACGTAATACTGAACACCTCCGCATACTACAGTGGGCTCAAGGGTGGAGCAGTTCAAGTTGTTTGAACGATCAATTCCTTATCCTACTTTTTATGACTGCCGGAAGGAGCTGGCTCGTCCAGCGTGGCTTGGCTTGTTTTTTGAACACGCTTCAGATGTCAAGGGAAAACGTTAATTAATCTTGTCTCTTTGACATGTGTCCCCGTCTTCCTCAGGGTTTATCGAGCCCAGGACTCATGAAACGTCGTGAACTTGCGAAACGTGAAGAAATGTTCTTCGAATTTAATCCACAATTGAGGATGTTTGGGGCACAACCAAAATCCCCTTGTCTGCTCAAAGTGTTAGCCATTCCAAAGTTAACCGAGAGAACTGTTACATTCTCGCAGTTAAACGATGTTTTAACGTGTCAGTGGCTTTTCAAAAAGGGTAAGTTTATAAAAATCTGCCGACTCGCTATCGCACTAACAGACTCCGATTGAATCGCCTCCAGATGCCCCACTGGCTGCATTGCCTGGCCAGACGACTGCCCTCCTATTTACTTGGAGGTGGTCTTGGTGGGTTGACCTTAAGAGATGTGACCACAGCAAAACTGTAGCCCTCACTTCACCTGTCGAACACGAAATACCGCGGTTAGTATTTCGGTTAACGTTCCACTCAACGAGTCACTAACTCTAAACGAATTTTGCGTGTTCTATGTTGAAACCACCGCGATGTATACATATATAGAATTCAAGGATCTACGAAGGGTCGTTGCGGCCACATTAACGATGCCCTTCTCACATAATCAGGTCCAAACATTAAATTTCGGCAGAGATGTACGTCACCAAAACTACACTCATCGATCCCCACAGAGCTCGTTCCGAAACATGCGTTACGAAAGGAAAACCACAATTTCCCCCTCCCCTCCCCATATTTCACGATAAAATCGACGGCCGTGGAAAAAAAAATTCTTCAAATCTTTTGTGTTTTCATCGATCGGCGGTCTTCACCGACTGTGCATAATGGCGAGACGAGGCAATAAAACAGGCCTGCCGCCGGTTTCCTACGCAAAATACTGGGCAGAGATTTTTTTAACGATTTCCCCCACCTTTTTTTTTACTAGAGAAGAAACGGCATTTGCGTAGGACGTCTACCTCGTTAGTTCGTACCGCGAAATAACTGATGACAGAATGGGAAATGACGTGATGGAGGGGTGATGTGGGAAAGAGGAAGGATTGACCGGGGGGAGGGGGAAAAACCTCGCTGTTATTGAATCTACCAGAGGATTGGAACAATGCCCCGACCTAATTTCGTCAGATGCAGCGATACACGCAAATTTGCTGCACGTGATACCTCAACCACAAAATAGACTCATTCCGCTCCAGGGCATGCTCCAAGCATCCCGAAAAAACGGCAAAATTCGTTGTTTCTTTATTTCATTCGTCGAAGCCCCAATTGGGGCAAAATGTAGATACCGGTCTTTTGAGTTTTATGAATATTGTTATGAAAAATATCGAGGGCGCCGCATCGCACAACTTTCCCAAGCTCTACGTCAATTCACTCGTGTTCGTGGTTTTTTCTACTAACTCAATTTATTTGTCTCCCAGTTCATTTGAGAAAGCGGTAGAACGCATACGGTTCCGGAATGTATTGTGCTGCTCGTACTAATTCCCATCATTGAGTAATCGGTACACACAGAATTCATGGGCCCTAAACACGTTTTTTTAAAGGGGAACAACAGTACAAAAAGCGGTAGTTGAAGTTCCGGAATTTCTGGAGTAGCTCCTGGATATCGTATGAGCGTTATAGAAGACTCACTGCATAGGTAGTTGGTTGGATTACCACCTGACTTTTAATGAGGAAAATCGATTGTCGTCGAAATATTTGGTAATTTATCGTGCTGCTCTCGTTATTTTCCCAAGGATGGGAGTTTTAGGGCATCGTCAGCTCATTTAGAGCTGTCCATTTCAAAAGTTTTATCAAAATCGTTATAGTCGTTTTGAGAAAAACCAATACTTAGTGTTGTGATCACTATGATTACTTTAGTTTGTTTTTGTCGGATTTTGCTCATACCCCTATTTTGGCGTTCCTTCGTGACCTGCGGTCTAGGTATAGTTTGAGCGGATTTGGGTCAACATTTTCTTTCAATCGCGTTCACACACACGCGCGCGCGCGCGCGCAGATCATGTTCTCAAATAGCGTTTTCTGAGGATGCTGTCGGTGATGTTATGGCCCTTATTAAACATTCAGCGTATACATAGCTTATTGGGCTACAACTCAGATTGTTTTGACAACGTCACTGTCATACGATGTGCGAAAAAGTGCACTGCAATTGCTTTCCGTCGAACTTTATGACAATTTAGTGCGCTGCTGTAGTCATTTTTCCCCTCGCATGAACATTTTATAAGGTTGTGATATTATTTATGTTGATAATGAAAGAACGGCTGAGAGCTAAGGGGGTGTGTCAAGGGCTGAAACCGAAGTTATAACAGAGAGATCGGGAACAGTGAGTGAGAAGGCAAGATTTCATATGTTGAGAGAGAGATAGAATGTGTGAGTGACACATAGTGGTCGTCTTGTATTGCAATGCTCCGATTCAAAATAAATACATGAATTGACCGAGATTTTGAATATGTAAATGATACGAATCCAGTCACGCTCCTACAAAAACGAATTAATAGCCGCGTCAATCAAGCTATTTATGCTGTATTCATTTGTCTATCAGAAGGGAGCGATGTTCAAGCTACGTCTTAGCAGTTCGACAATGTGTTTAATCCTTAGGGTTTATTGTACACAAAACCAGAGACCGACGACGAGCGCCAAACCGCGGAATTCAATCCGCTGAATCCCCTTTAATGGCTTCCCCTTCCTCCTCGACCCCTCCGCCGCGCCGACGCTTGAGAGAAGTTCTCGAACCCTTCACGGCGAGCAATTATCAAAGTTTAATTCATAATGTATTAGTGGTGAATAATCGGAGAGGCGGTCAGAGGGGATTTAATGCCGGAGAACGTGAAGAGATTTTCCAAGGGCGGTTTTCCTAGAGCCAAGGAATTGGAAAGCTTTGACGGGCGATTTCATCTGCAGCCTTGGTTATTACTCTACAGCATCCCCAACCAAATTTCAAGTTTTGACTGTCCTCTTCGTTGATCTCGGAGCGCGAAGAAGGGGGACATTTACGGAACGGGCCTCAGAGAGGAGGAGGATTTCCAAAGACAAGTTGTCGTACTGCGTATTGCGGGGTCCCTTGCGAGAGCATTAGACGCCATACAAAATGTAAAGGTTGTGACCGAGGGCCGTGGAGGTAGGTAACGCCTAATGCCTTCTAAACTGTTTCAACTGAATGAACCACCTTCACAGGATTAAGAGTTCCAGCGGGGTTTCCAACTTGTTGATTAGTTTATACAGAAAAGTGGCAGGACAAATAAGGTGGACATGAAATGGTTGATGCTGCAAAATATAGTGCTGCTTCTGTGATTGAGAGAAAACGGCTGAAACAAATCAGCACACACTTGATATCTAGCCCACAGGTCACCATGGGACGCCAAAAAAAGGGTATGAGCAAAATCCGCTCAAAACTTAGCATAGCGATCAAAACACCGAATATTTTTTTGTCACAAAAATAGGTCTGACGATTTTGATTAAATTTCTCGTGTGGACAGTTCTAAATAACACAATAATACTATACTACTCCCGTCCGTGGGAAAATTACGAGAGCAGCGTGATAAATTACGAAACATTTAGGCGAAAATTTATTTTTGCGCAGATTTTACTTCCCGCGACTCAAAATATGAGGAGAGTGTTGTGATCGTGTCATTGCTCTGGAATAATAACCAAAATCTGTCAATAATGGGTTGCTTGACATCCTGAGCCATGGTTTCTAGGTAATTTTCGATGCTGGGTCAGATGAAACGATTCTCAGACGTGTACTAATGAATTACTAATGAACTAATTGAAAAAAACGTCTAATTGAAAAAAACGTCAGGTCGACGTGTCACGTCGTGCTCATTGCCTACAGACGCCTAAAATACGTCAATTTTTCTTCGTTCCGTCGTAATCAGGTCATGTTGCTTATCTTTTACTGGTATTTTTCGATGCTGAATCGAATGGAATGGGTCTTAGAGGTGTGAAACTACGTCGACCTCTGCATGAGAATAATAGACCGTTGTGTAATGATTTGCTGCGTCTTTTAGTTTTGCTTGTTATCAGTGGCATTATTCTCGAAAACGGCTACAACGAATTTGATTAATCTTCTATACAACCTACACATAGGACACCAAAATAATTGTATTATGTTTTTTTTCTTAGAAACGGCACTAACATATTTTATTACATTTTTTGTATGCGATACCATAAAACTCCCATCCGTGGCGAAATTACGAGAGCAGCCCAATAAATTATCAAACATTTCGACGAAAATTGATTTCGGCGTAGTTTTTTCTTTATTAACTCCGCTCAAAACGTTACTAGGATCTTCAGAAGGTGGTACCCAAACATTTGTTTGTACTGTAGACTGGGAGGTGGTAATGATGTGAAAGAGGGAGGGGGGTGGACGCCACATCAGCTGGTTGGGCGATGAGGGTGGGGGTGACGTCACATCAGCTGCAGAAGGGGCGGGGAGGGGGCTTTGACGTTACTATCCTAGAAGTACCATAGCCCTAACTACTTGCATGTCCCCCATATATTCCCGTACTGTGCATGTACTTACCCTTGCGACTCACCCTTTGAAAAATAGTCCCATTCATCCCCACCTTGATCCTTCTCACTTCACACTAGTGCTGTCTCACCTTCCAATCATTCTCCTTGCACCACCTCATGTGCTCACTTATTCATCACCATCTTCGCACCTAAGCTCAAGTTCTCCATTGCCATGCAGAAATCACCGTCACATCATTGTCTCCCCACATCCTAACCTTGTTTCATCACCCTGTGCCCTGGCTCATCCCGTAGTCCAGCTGTGCTACATCCTCTGGCTCAGTCCTCGTGAGTGCCAGCCTCCTTACCCACCTTCATTACCAACTGCCTTTGAAACCTCATTTCAAGGGTTATCCTGCTGCCGCAGGGCGGGGGAGTATGTACGTCGCAAAACGTCGAATCAGTATCAGTTTTTTGACCTCGGAATGCCCATACCTGCCCTAACAGCAAATTCACTGTCTCCCTTTACCCCCTTGTTACCTGCTGGAATTCTACCTCTGCGATTATTTCCAACGACAACGGATTACCCGCTTCGTCTGGACATTTCGAAATATCATTTCCTCCCCTCCTTTTCCCATTCCTCTCCACAACAGACAGCTCCTCACGAACTCGTTTTACGAATTTTCACGAAAGTGACTCGTCTCCCTGTGCTCACACTGACACATATTCCTCTATCTACTCTCAGCCCTCTCCTTCCGATACAGCTTCCCACCAGTTCATGCATGTTATGAGTCGTCCCCCTTGTGTCGCCCTTTTGTGCACTAACTCTAATCAATTCATTGCACATATAATGCAGTCCTCCTCGAACTCTCCGAGTTCCTTTTTATTTCATCTGCAACTCCTCCCTCTCGTGTGTAATTAATAGCGGCCAAATATATTCCGAAACGCTAAACCCTCCTCACATTAGCTTTGCTTCTTGAAATAATGCAGCCCATGTCCACATTTAAGACTTCTTTATTCCGATGATAAATGGCAGAAATGTTCAAGTTACTGGAATCTCAATAATTGGTTTACTCAAAGTGGGATAATGATACATTTCAGCAGTTATTGATCGCGAAGGGGGTTTGTCTGACCAGCATCATTGGTGGTAGGAGTTGAGGGGGGGGGGGACTTAATTCTCCTCGTCATTTTTTTTTCGCCTTTTTCTCCGGAAACGGCGCGATAGCGACTCGTCAATTTACGACGCGTTGCAGGTTTTCAGGAAGTTCCAGAGATAAATGTGAGAAATGACGGGAGAAAAAATAATACTAAAAAAAAAAAAAGTTGTCGGCGGACTCTAAATTAGACGTTTCAAGAGTCGCGCGCGACTCGTATAAACTTTTTTAATGAGGCGAGGAGGCATTTTACGAAACTTTCCTCGCGGTCACTTCTGAGAACTGGAATAAGAACATCGGCTTTTCTTCCATTCGGCGGAAAAGCGGGACAATTCTTTTTTTTTCTCCGTGAGTTCAGGAGGTTGAAGAATAAATTGGACGCGCCTCAGTAGTTGTACTTTGACGATTTTCTTCCTAACTCTCTCAGTCCATCCCATGCCTGTCATCCTTCCACGCCATTTCGAGCTCTCGGCTCGTCAGTCATTCGGCGTCGTGCTGTTCAGTAGAGTTTTGAATTCTTCAAACCAGTTCGTCGAGGGTGTAAACTCGAGTTGACGTGAAAAAAAACGGACCGACGTACGCCGTTGATGGAAATACGTGCATACTTTTCTAACAACCCCGTTAGCATACTGGAGTGCAGCCTGGAGGTTTCAATTAATTGCCACTTTAGCCGGCTACTTCCGACACGGCTGAGTGGGTAGTGGAAATTATCTCTTCAAAATGTTCATTTAACCAACGTTAATTAACTGTGTTCGTTGAATCATCACACACATTGGCTCTCAAACCCGAAAAACGGTCCTTAAAGAACACCTTGAAATAGTTAATGGATAGATTTAGAATAGTACAACAAGTGATGGATAACAAACGTATATAAATAGATAAATGTAGATGGAAATATTTAGACAAACTTATTGTTGGCGCACGAGAGGAGGAGCATGCTAACGTGCATGAGTGCATGAATGAACGTGGTGAGAGTGAGTGAGGACTGTATTAACACTTTGGATATTAGTTTGAATGGGTATTTAATTGCGTACAAGGGGGTCTCTGAATAGGTGAACCAGTTGGGGAGATGAGTGAGTAGGTCGGGTCTAGAAAGAGCTGACAGTTGGGGAGGAAGTAAGCCAAGTGGTGGGAAGTGGATATTTTGAAAAGTCCATAAAGGGAAAATCCGGTGTTAGCTTCGCAAATCAACTTAAGCCACTTATTGGCTGTAGCAGCCAACTGAGCGGGCAGTTAGGACTTTCCCTCAGCAGCAGTCCAAAAACTACAGGTCAAAAGGAGCTGAACTCATGTTTGGGCTGGGACTTCCCGTTAGCAGATTCAGAGGTCGAGATTTCAACTAATTCAGCCTGCACCGAACACTCACATCCATATTTGTAGATAGGGGCATCAAAAAGAAGGCAGTGCTTAGTAAATGGACACCCAATGAGAAATAGAGAGAGAGAGAGAGAGAGAGAGAGAGAGAGAGAGAGAGAAAAAAAAGACATTTATTCATTAATAATTCATAATAATAGACATTAAAAGAAAAAGAAAACTTCTTATAGATCATTGAATAATAGATCCCAATGGTAGGCTGGCTAGGCCTGTGGTGTTGGGGACGAGTTGTTACGCACTCGATACTGAAGCAATTTAAAAGAAAAAACCATCATGTACACGGACCCAAAACAGATGTACTTAATTGCCAAGTGGAAAACACATCTTACTAATAGCCGAATTTCTGTAGATAAAGAAAGAGGAAAAAAAGTGTGAAACTTAATGGGAGTGTACACTTCTCAAGTTCGTTTGAAAAACTCACGCCCTTTCATTGTAATCCATGAAAAAATTAGCTTTTTATATTTTCTTCTGTTGTAGCGACCCAGAGACCTCAACCTCCTCGTTATCCAGGAGCTTGAGGAGAATGTGCTATATATACAGAAAGCTTCTGGTGATCAGAACCAGACGAGGTTTGGGATTGACTATGTGACCCTGAAAAGCAAATCTTGTATCATGTATCTCTAGAGCTGACTTGCCGTAGTCTACAGCAGAGTAGCATGCTTATGAAAAAAAGCAGCAGGTTCCTCGCGAAGAGTTTCTTGAGAGAGAAAGCAAGGCTTGGCCATAGTTTTCAAAATGGCTTTCTGGACCATGCACATTTTATTTAAGTAAGAACTCAGTGCCCCTCCCTACACAATAATGCCATATTGCAGCACGGACTCTACAAGAAAATAGTATATGGTTTTTAAGGTCTTTTTGCCCAGCACTTGCCCAATATTATAGAAAATGGTGTTTAACCTCGTCTGCACCGAAAGAGTGGCCTTGTCTTTATCAGAAAAAGTCAAAGTGTAACCACATTCTGGCTGTTACAAAGTACGAGTATGGAGGTACAGAGAATACGATTATCTCGTAAAGGTGCGGTAGTCAGCTAAAAGGTACTATGTGGTGTAAGGTGAAATAAATTTAGATAAAATTAATATACACTTAGTGAAACAGCTTGTTAAAGCTCTTGGCTTAACACGCCTCTTTTACCTTTTCTGTTTAGCGACTCCTCATCGGCTCTCAGCTTATTTTTATTGCCTCCAGTGTTGTGGAGGGGGGAAGGCATTTCTAAGGACCGTTACGGATGGAAGTAAGTTCGAAGTGATCAACCAAACTCAGTTGGCATCGCTTTAAATGGTTGAGGTAGGACAGACCTTTTTTTCTTCAAAAACCTAGCCGAATGTTTCAGGGCCTTTTACAGATGATCAAAGTTCGTCTCGAGAAAACTGAATTTTCCCAAATGTAGTCGGATAAGAAGCACTCATCATCATCGTTCATTTTTTTGTGTTTATCGCTCGTACGGAAATATAAACGTACGCGATTGTTACTGATGCCCGCTAAACCGCATTATTGCGTAAGCATCGATGCGCTGCAATGATGAAAACTCTAGCGATTAGGCCAGAGACCCAGCGGTAATGTAGGCAGTGACAGATATGATTTCAGAAATCAACCTGAAGGGACAGGAAGGGGAATCGGAGACAGTAAAGCAGTGCGAGCGCAACCCATGTACCTCAGCAGTAAGTTGGCTTTTGGGGATTCTTCACTAGCGACTAGCTTGGCCACAGTTTGACGAACCCTCCACTACTTCTGTCTATTCCTGCCTGATCAGGCTCAATCCGATTAAGTGCAGAAATGAGTGTCCTGTTTTTAGGTGTAAATTAAGCTGACTCCACGAGTTTGTGGATTGTGTTTGTACTTGGTACATGTCTCCCAAACCTGTTGTACGTTATTCTCTCAAAGCACGCGTTCTTATAAATACACAATATCTCCGCAGCGTCGATGATTTTTCATCTACTTTTTTAGTTCAATGTTGTCAGGTGATAGTGAAAGTAAAGAGCAGTAAGTCAGCGTGAAGTACCGCATTTAAATGATTCCAGTGGTAACCGGAAATGTCACAGAATTGCCTAGAAAAGTAGTGATTTTAACCTACCACGTAGGTATACTGTTTAAGGGAGCTGCGCTGACGATTTAATCCGAATCATGTTCAATCCAACTTTCTTGAATGGGAAAAATTGTTCATTTCCTTGACTTGTTTTCTCCTAAATATAGATCCATCACACACCCAGGTTACAAACAAGTCGCGTAAACGAAAAGGCTGGCGGCTTCAGGGGCATTCACATCATTTCTTTCCTTGTGTGGTTCACGTTTTCGTAGCCGTACTGTTCAAAGCCCGTAACAATGCGAACGCTCAAGTAGAATTATGTATAAGTTTGACAACAAATTAAATTGAGGGAACTGTTGCGGGAACGAAGACTTATTCCAAAGCCTTCCGTTGTGTCTCCGTAATAAATTTTAGTTCAAATAAGTGAGTTGATGAAGCTTCCTTTGCCTTCCCCAGACCTTTCCAACACCGCTAACAGTCCCTCTCCCTACCACCTCTCCCCCACCCCCACGATATTTCTCTCTTCTCACAGGAGCCCCCGTCAAAGCGTCACTAAGACGATGAAAAGCCGATTATGCACCGTCTTTCGAGTGTTGAAACTTTTTCGGGCGGGAAAACTTCTCACCCTGCTGCCCTCATTTGCTGTCGAAGGAACTTCGCAATTGAGTTTGTCGGCGCGTGAATCCGAGCCAATACTTTCATTGAAACTTGGAGCGAAATTTCCAAGCTGCCGGACGATGGAGGAAGGAACTACTTACTAAAAAGATTGTTTGAGGGAGTTAACTTTTCTTAGAACTTCGAACAAGAACAAAAACCGGTCAATTTTGTTAGGTTTGACTGAATTTGGTCGCCGTTTAGTTAATAACGTGAGCTCTAAGGAGGAGCTGTTACGTTCTGTATCATTGAGAAGGGAAACTTATGGATTCGGCTTGGAAAAAAATTTGGATTAGAGTTTTCTTCCTACACTTCAAGGGAATCCGAAAAATATCGTTTGAGAAAACGGTTTGTGGGTCTGTTGTTGAATTAAATCAGCTCAAATTTGATATTTCACCTCCAGAATAACATGTGGCGTCCAAATAAAGGTTTGAGTCCGTTCGAAACTGTCACACCGAACAAAACACACCAAATACTTTTTTCTCACAAACGGCTTATGATTACACTTTAAGCGTAGATAGACCCAAGTAACAACGGTCTTCATTCGTGAGATCAGCTCAATAAATTAACGAAAATCTTTTCTAATGCACTTTTCAGTTCAGTAAGTTGCCTTTTAGATAACATTTATTTATCTATAGGGTATAAGTTTAATAACAACCATAAATTAGTCAAATGTAACCTCAAAAAGGTCCACTTTTAATTTCCGTGAGCGTAAGAGAAGTATAGCGATCGCGTAAAAAAATGTTTAGTTTTCTTCAGCTTCCTCCGATTGAGCTAATTCTTTTTTTGTTGGGTTAGTGAGGGGTTTTTGAATTGTTCTCGAAAACGGCTCCACGATTTTGATTGAACTTACGGGATCTTCCCCACTAACTATTACCTACATTTTGTTCTTCAACAACGTTTCCGTCGATATGCGTGGAACGAAAATACATCGACTTTATAGCAGATCTTCGAATTTACAGGGGTTGAGGAAAGTAACGCGACACATATTTAACTTTTTTTCGCTATGTGTGCCTAATAATTCCGGAAAAGTGAACGCTCACCATTCCAAAAAAATCATTTTGGCAGCCCCACTTGAGAGCAATACGTTGGTGGCATAAGTAACAGCTGGGCAATAAATTCCGTAGCTACAAGCTAACTATAATGTACGTGGTTCTAAGGAAAGTGGATAAGTGAAGTGATTGATAATAATGTGAACTCACGGGGATAGACTGTTCCCTTTCGTATGGCTGAGGGAAATGTGCTAGTGTGAGGGGAGAGGAATCAAAATCTGTTTTACCTTTGGTCTGAAGGTTCTACGTTTTCTAGGAACCAATCGTCTATACCGTCAAGGAGGAGCGTTGGGATGGGACCGATCAACAGCATATTGTGTTCTTTCCCTAGAGTAAAAGTTTCGTAGTCTTAATAGTGTGAGGTAAAGGCTCTCAGGTCGCAGGTTGGTTTCCTCGTCAGAATGACTGTTCGCTAACGCTCGTGAGAGAATTATACCAGTCGGTTCTGTTCGTTGTTTGCGCAGTTATTTTAAGGAAGAATGCAACAGATCCTGAACGGTTACGCGGCTTCCCCAAAAGATAATGTAAATGTCAGAGGCGCCGCGTCACACAACTTTCCCCACCCATACGTCAATTCACTTAGCTTCATGGCTTTTTCTACTAACTCAATTTATTTTTCACTCAGTTCATTTGAGAAAGCGGTAGAACGCGCTCATGCTATGCCCATGTTTAAACAATTGGTAGACAGAGAATTGACGAGGCAGTAGACACGACATCACGTTTCCAGAGTTATCCGGTAAAAACATTTGAAAATGGTATTAAGTGAAACGGCGGTGGTTGAAATTCCAGAATTCCCGGGTTCTTATGAGCCTTATTAAACGCTCATACCATAAATACTCGATTGGAGTACCGCATAGGTTTTTCTAAAGATTCTACTACTTTCTGAGCTGAGTTTATAAGGAAAAAACTATACTAAACTCGATTTTCGTCAAATTATTTGATTATTTATCGTGTTGTGCTCGCCAATGGAAACTTTATTGTATTGTCATCTCATCAGGAGCTGCATGCAAAAATTTAATTAAACTCGTTGTAGCCGTTTGTGGACAAAATATTTGGTGTTTTGATCACTATGATTACTATACCATGTTTAGAGCGAATTTCACTCATACCCTTATCATGGCGTCCCACATACACACAGACCATTTCCCCAAATAGGGGTTTTTGGACTCAGTAGGGTCTAAAACGTCCATCTGAAGAGAACTCAACATTTCTTTTTCAGCCGACTACATAACTTTCCTTTTTTCTTCGTAGGGGAAAGTTATAATGTCTGTTGCTGAAAATAATTAAAGTTGCAATAATGTGACATTAACTTGGCCTGAAGCTATTAACTGTTCTTTTTTATAGATCTGAAGATGCTCTGCCTTCCTCTCGGACTGGAGATCTTACCGCTCCGCACGCTTCGGTAAGTCATTATTTTCATTTATAAACTGTCAAAATGACATTAATATACCGACATTTCACAGCCTTATAAGGCACACAATTCGAGGGTTAAAGCTGAGAACAACCGAAACCTGAGAACCCGAATTTTTCTGATTCGACGCATTTTCGGGTATTGTCTGCGTTTTCTTATTTAATAAGGCAATAATAATCGGCTTCCTGCGTTCTTCCAATTTATTTCGTCTGCCCTTGCGATCGACGTAATGCCCGGAGGGCCCAAAATTTTTGGGACTCCCGGGGAATCTCACGATCGGTAAACGGGAACAATAAAAGACAAAACCGGTAGTGGCTAAGTTGTGATATTGACTGGGTATTAAAGAAATTGGGTTATGTCCGCCAGTAGGCAAATTACTAAAGTTAACGTACCTGTTAGTGAGTCCGTCTCCTCTGGCTTGTGAGTTACTGTGGGCAAGCGCTTTCGATGTAAAGACATCATCGTCTGGCCGTTAAGTCAGTACTGGAGTCAGTAATTAGTAGCAATTTGCCTACTGGCGGACATAACCCAATTTCTTTAATACCTAACACAGCCAGTCCGGCTAAGGTACTACTAACAAGACTGACCAACAAGACCTCTCCCCGCCCCTTCCCCGACGCTCCATCACCCCTTTCACCTTTCTCTTTGTATATAAAGACCACGACCAACTGACTGACTCCAGTACTGACTTAACGGCCAGACGATGATGTCTTTACATCGAAAGCGCTTGCCCACAGTAACTCACAAGCCAGAGGAGACGGACTCACTAACAGGTACGTTAACTTTAGTTGACTGGGTAGCCTCTACAAGGCAGTTTGCCTCTCATTTCTCTTATCAATTGAACGACCAGCACGCAGGCAATATGTTGAACTGCCAATTCATCATTTTTAGAGTAAAACGTCATTACGGAGGAACGTAAAAACAAAAATTGGAAAGTTTTGCCGAGAAAGTTCGATAATTTATCGTGCCATTAAATATTTGTCAACGTTCGCAAAATTTCTACAGTAAACATGCACGTAAATTTGATCAACCTCACGAACTGTGTTGTACCAACCCATACCCACATTTTGTTACCGCCAACTATTTATGTGAACGACGTCCATTGCACGGAGATTTGTTTTGGTCTCTACAAATGTTTCCGTAGGAACGCGCTGATCGGCGACATAGGGCACGTATAAACTGAAAATCATTCAATTTAGAGCGGTGGCGAAATTGAGTGTAATTAGAGGGGGAAAATTAACCTCACTCGAAAAATACCCCAAAGTAATTCTGACCGCACAAACACTTTCACGCCGTTGACTGTAGCACGAGTTGGCAACGGCGTGAACATCGGAATTATGGTAGGAATTTATAATTAAATATCTGTCAACTTTCCGCCGCCGCCGTAAATTCGACCACCTGCTTCAAAACGGGCGCTATATCTTCGTTCAACGCATTTCTACGGAAACATTTATGAGGAACAAAATGTAGGTACAAGTTAGTTGAGAGCACTCCGTAAGTTTTATCAAAATCGTCCGAGCCATTTTTGAAAATATCTGGTGCGTAGCAACACACAACTTTCCGCCACCCCTTTAAGTTCGACCACCACCTACATATGCGGGTGCTATATGTTCGTTCAACGCATTTTTACAGGAACATTTATCGAGAACAAAATGTAGGGACTAGTTAGCTGAGAGTACTCCGAAAGTTTGATCGAAATCGTTAGAGCCGTTTTTGAGAAAATTGGAATACCGATAAATTAATACTCGACAAATCTCCTTTTCTGAGTTAACATGGCTTATATCTCCGTTCAACATATATATACAGAAATAATTATAGAGAACGAAATGTTGAAATGGGTGACTAAAAGACACACCATTAGAATTTATCACATCTGGTGAAAAATTTACCCGGAATCCGGAATTTACGGAAATGTTTGATTTTTATCTCTGTTCAATGGACCGTCACAGGAACATTTATTGAAAAGAATATGTAGGTATTAACTATTTGAAAACATCCTGTGAGTTTGGTGGAAATCGCTGAAGCCGTTTTGCCACAAAGCGTAAAAAACCTATTTTTGCTTCAGGGGCCCATATCTCCGTTCACCGTATTTTCATGGAGATATGTATAGAGAAGAAAAGTTAGGTATTGATTAGGAGAAGATAATTTGAAAGTTTAATCATAATCGTTAGAGCCGTTTTTGAGAAAAATGCGAAAAACACTGGTTTTTGGTACATTTTCGTACTCCACTCGCCCTTCCCATCGGCCGAAATCGTCCATAACCTTATTTTGGTGTCTATAAAAAATAACGAACAAAACAAAAAAAAGGACCAGCTCAATCGGATCAGCCGTTCTCCCGCAAATCGAACTACAGACACACACAGGTCTGTTTCTTTATTTGATGACTGTACCTAAACCCTCGACGAGGGTTATATCAGTCATAGAAGTTGCGGTTTCGCTAATATGCAAGAGGCCGGCCCCTGCAGCATCCACCGAACTCAGACCTGTGGAGGTACGGCAGGTATTTGGTCGTTAGCCAGTCTCACCGTAGAGAGCTGTTGCCCGTGTGTTATACCGCGCGGAGGTGACCACCTGAGGAATCCCGTACCATCTGGGAGTAGTTCTTAATCTGGTTCCCTACCTGATCTTACTGTTTACTTGGGTGGCAAGTTTCAAAAGGACAGATCAACTATAACCACGTTTCTTAGCCATTACCTTCTTTGCGAACTTTGCAAAATGGTTATAGGCTTCCTTTGTAGCAGTCAAAGCTGCTAAGTTCGTTTGCCCTCCCAACAACCGTCGCTCACTGTTGTAGGAACTACAGTGGAGCAGCACATGGTTTCTTGTTTCCTCCGCACTGGAGGCACAAGACGTGCATAATGGAGTCTTTCAGAGAAAAGAAGTGGAGCCGCGCATTGAAGTCACCATGTCCCGTGAGGAACTGGCTCGTCCAGTGGTCTGGCTCAACCCATTTTCTAGAAAGACGTTCACGGATGTTGGGGAAGAACTCATACGTATCACGTCCCTTTGACGAGGATTCCCATCTCGCTTGCCATTTCTCTAGAGCCCATTCATCGATGGCGGCAAGTTTCTGTTCTGTGGTGAGATCCGCACGGAGTTCAGCCCAAAGCGGGGGAAGCAGACACACACACACACACACACACTTACACACGGACCACGCGCCGAAATTAGGTTTTTTAGACTCAGTAGGGTCTGAAACGTAAAGATCTGAAGAAAACCCAAATTTTTTTTTTTGGGCCGATTACTATACTTTCCTTCCCTTCGGGTAGCGGAAAGTAAAAATTGGAAAACCGGTAAATTAGCATTCCACAAATATCTTTTTCCGCACTATCATGGCTTTCCTCTCCGTTCAACCGCTAGATACAGAAATAATTACGGAGAACAAATGTGCGTACAGGCTGCTCAAATACGCTCCGCAAGATAGATCAAAAATAGTGGATCAGTTATTGTTGAAATTACGAAAACGTTTAAAAGAACATTATTTTCCGCACATTTTGGTTTTTATCTCGGTTTAATGGACTATCACGGGAGCAATTATTGCAAACAACAAGTTGATATCACCTATTTAAAGGCATCCTGTGAGTTTAGTAAAATTCGTTCTAGCCGTTTAGCCAAAAAGTGAAACCCCTTATTTTTACTTAACAGAATTTTCATGGAGACATTTGGAGGGACGAAAAGTTAGACGCTAACTTGCAGAAGGTAATTTGAAAGTATAATCATAATCGTGGGGGTCGTTTTCGAGAAAGATGCGAAAACCCCTAGTTTTTGGTACATTTTCGTGTCCCTTTACCATCGACCGAAATCGCACATAACTTTATTTTCGCGTCTAGAAAACATAACGGACAAAACAACAAAAGAAGCAACTCAATGGTTTCAGCCGTTCACACACACACACACCCCGATATTAAAAATCTGAAGAAAACTTAACTTTGTGACACGATCACTACACTTTTCTTACTCTTTTTGGGTAGCGAAAAGTAAAAAACTAATTAGGACATACTTTAGATTGTTGTAGGTTAATTGAGAAAAGTTCGAATGGTATCAGTGAAGCGTATGATGTAACATACATACTAAAGCAATGTACTACAATTGTAGAATTGTAGAATTTTACATCGTTAGCAGTAACAATTCTAGATTAACAACCAGACCCGTAACTCTTCTTAACTCACGTTTCCTGAGATTTGAATCAACACTTGTACGTATATAAATTTGTACAATTTAATAATATTATTTAAATCATACTTTTTGACGTGTAATTTGAATATGAATTTTAATTAAATATTAGTGATGTTGTATAATGTATAAAGGTATTGTTTGGTTATCAATAATCAAATTGATAGTACACGATTGATCCACGCGTCCTTGTATTATTTTATTTAAAATGCCACGTCAAATTTTTGTCCATTTATAAAACAAGTTTGTCAAGGACGTCAAAAATTTCTGTACACGAAGGCCAGAGGAAAATAATTTGTAAGCGCGCTGGAGTGTTAGTATTAAACCTAGGGCCCCTCAGGGGTTGAACGGCAAGTTGTGTGTTTGCCTCCTTCACCAACAAATATATCGGTTCGTCCCTTCCAATCGGTTAATAAAATTGAAGTAAGAAAAATTCAAATTTACTTGGCGAATACATTCGAAGAGCGTCGAGTGGTTTTTTTGTTTGTTTTTTTTTCTCGCGAAGCGGCGATTTACGAAATAATCCACGAGAGGGTAGATTCGAGGTGTTGACGCGATGGGTAAACGACCGTTCGACTGCTGCCGGCAGACTGAACCCAGGGGTGGCTTTAGATTCCATCGGGGGCGGCCTGGACTGGGGGCGGCAGGGACCGGGTTGTTGGAGGGTGCATGCGTAGCCTGCCGTTTCGGTGGAACGAGGCAGTCACACTGCTTAGACAAAACTCGCTTCATTTGTTAAAACGTTAAGCGACCTAACTTAAAATTCAAAAAGGTTAAACCGTTTTTGTCGCTCATGTGAGATTTATATACCTTTCTCAGATGAAACAGATTAGTGCAGTGTACAAGCAATTCATGGGTGCGTCAACTTGATTTTTTTTTCTAGGGAGGTTCGTGTTTATAATTTTGGAACTTCATGAGAGGTTAGAGGTCAAGTGGTAGGGCCCTCATATGTACAGAAAACGGAAGAAGATATAGCGGGAGGTCGGCCGTAACCTGAGGATGGTGGCAAAAATGAAAGTAAGTAGCAGGACGAACTATGTACGACCACGAGAAAAATTCAACGAGTTAGGATGCCTAAGGTGAAAAAAAATAGTGAAGACTGAAAGTCAAGTTGGTTAATTGATAAGAGCGGTATTATGACGAACAGTTCTTAATTTTCAAATTATATTTGTGGATAACAGAGAGGTCGTGAGGCAGATTTAAAAACCCAGCGCGCTCTGGACCAAGAGCTTGTAGACCGCCTATTAAGCAGTTCCATCCAACGATAGAAAATGCGGATAAACTTCCTAGTTTTAGGCACAAGGGACACACATAGCTGACAGCCCCAAAGCTGGGTTGGGCACTACGGCCTAATGACCTATCGTGCCAGTCGTAATGTCTCACAGACCCATGCCTAGCCTCTGTCAGGTATTTCCTGCAAGAGTCTTCTTAATGTCCACCCTGGGGGAAGTAGTAGCAAAGACAAAAAACGCTCCCTCTCAAGTCTCCGGCACTGGACCAGGGCGTGATAGAGAGTCTCATCATTCGTGCCACTCCACCTACACCAAGGGGTGTCGGCTATGCCGATAATATACACGTGTTTCTTCATTTTGCAGTGCTCCGTGATAATCCCTACTATCTGTCTAAGGTCCTTCCCCTCCATCCTCAGAAGGCTGTATCACGTCTCATGTGTTTGCTCTGAGAGTACCCACTCCCCCAGCATTCCCGACTGTCTGATGCACTCTTCTGGCATGTTCTCCTGCAGTAAACTTGACTAGCGAGAGAAAAGTCCCCCAATGTGGAGATGGCCCTATAGGTACAGTGGACGAACCATGTCTGGCCAGTTGGTCCGCCTTCTCATTTCCAATGATCCCCTTATGTCCAGGAATCCAATACACGAACCTATTCGTGTTTTTTAAGAAGTTCGTTGGGCAGTAGTTCATCAGCGCCTTACGGGATGCTTGGCTGTCAGTCAAGCATTATGATGGCCTCGGCAATGATAACATAGATCTCTACTTGAAAACCCGTTGGAGTGGCGCCGAGGGCAATGTGCATCACACCCCTTCCAGAGCCCATGCCCTCTGTAGTTTTCGATCCAACTGTGTTGATGTGGATACCATTAAACCCGCCATTGACGAGTGTTCCAACGGGCCAAATGGCACGGTATAGCGCCAATGGAACGACATGAAGGGCAAAAACGATCGTGGATTAGGGTGGACCAACGAGGCTCGATGAATTCCAAACCAGTCAGAATCCGTCGCGCCACGTCTCGTGAATGGCGAATTTCGCTTGACTACTGGAGTGTTGCAGCAACCGTGAGTGTGGAAACCTCAGGCGTTTCCCGTCGACCTAGAAGGAGCTCGATGTTTTGGGAAGATTACTCTTCGGCACAGGTCGAATTAGATGGAATATTGAGCCAAACAACGCTCAAGCTCTTCAGGATCGTGACGTAGGTTTCAAGAATAATGACTCCCAATCTCTGGGGTGATATTGCGGTAACCCTCTCATGGAAAGTAATGCGCCGTCTCATGACGGAGTAAATGGTAGGCTTCATCAGGTGTAAAAGTAGTACGAGAGTACCTACTACCTGACCTAATCCTGACTTGGTAACATTTGTAATTCAAGAATTAACAGAAACAGACTTGATTAGCTTGTGTAATAATCTTAGAGGGAACTCAGCAGCTGGGATCGATGGCATTCCGTCTAAACTCGTTAAAAATTATCTAAAATACTTGAAAGAACCACACTCATCCATATAATTAATACTAGCATTTCTACTTCAACATTTCCTGATATCTTAAAAACTGTAAAAGTTACGCCGCTACATAAAGGAGATAAACTTGACCCCGGTAATTTTCGACCTATATCAATGTTGAGTACTATATCTAAATTACTGGAAAAAAGGTGAAAATAAATTTATTACTGCACTTAGAAAGAAATAACCTTAGAGGCTCAGAGTGGCCAAATGTTTTCTGGAAATACGGAATGTATTTTATCGATGCATGAAGGAGAGCGTGTTGACTATAAAATATATGCTCGTAGGTAGCCAAACAAGTATGCCTCCTTCCCTTGGCCTAAAGATTCACTCATGTAGCCCTTCTGTTTCTGAAAATCTTTGCTCATGCAATGAACATGAAAGGGCATTCTCATATAAATATCTGGGGGTAATACTGGATGATAGTAACCTAACATGGAAAAATCACATTGATTATTCATACTCCAAATTAAGAAAATTTGTTGCCATATTTTACAATGTTCGATACCTCCTTCACAAAGATAGATTATAACAAAAATTATATTTCGCTAGTACAGTCTATATTGCAATATGGTATCTTGACTATTAGGAAAGCCACAATGATACCCTTCAAGATTGGTTTACAATGAGACGTAGGTATTTGGTATGAGGCAATTGTTTATAAATTCACATTCACATACTCCCTGACATTATGACTTGCTCGAGGGCACCTTCATACCCTACACGGTTTGTGCTGGATAAAAATGTGATAAATCCCAGACCTCACTTATCCTTCACAAGTACAAGTCCACAATACATTATTTATCTACAATATAATCAACTTGGACCAAGTACTAAAGACGCCACCAATTCTCTGAGAACACATTTAAAAAACCAATTATTTTGCATGACTCATCCACAATGGTACAGAATGACGTGAAACCATTATGAAAAGTAAATTATAAAGAAGCTATTGGCATTAGGTAGGTGTTGCTGTAATGTATAGGTGTTTATTTTAAACTAAGCAGTCATTTTCAGATTTAATAATGGGGCGGGCATTAGTAAGAAACTTCTGTGTCGGAGACAGGGGCTTTCAGCCTAATCTGGAACAATATTATTCGCGTGCAATGATAATAATGTCATCCATTCGCAAATAATTTTTCCAGTCTAGTTGTTCTACACTAAGAGCTTGCAGCAACTTAGGTGCGAATGATTTCGTCTATTCAGATCGTATTTCCGGTGGATCTCATACACGGGCACAATTCTGTCAGTGACCGTGCAGAGCTCCGCGAAGGTTTCCAGGCTCCTGAGGCTCCTGAATATAGGTGCCCATCAATGCCCTGTGGCACCTGTAACACCTTCATAGCCTCCGCCTTGACATATATATCCAGGGGAAGAAGGTCGAACATTAGCCTCCGCTATTACTAAGCACTCCAGCGTTTATACTTTGGCCAGGCTACTACAGTGACACAATCTGAGCATTACACGTACCTTCAAGGTTGAACACGCTCAATAACGCTGGATAATTTGCATTCTTCGACTGTTTGTGGTCCTTTTCGAGGGTAATTTGGAGAAAACGACGCATTTCGGTTTATTTTTAGCCGTAGGGAATGCTCGGAATGTCATCTTCGGGTCGGCATTGGCGGTAGCAAATATTTCTTCCAACGTGTCACAGGTCCCATCGCGCTACGCTACTGTGTAGCTCCACGAGACGTCCGTGGCATTCAATTCCCTTTTAATAGACTACCCCCAATCCCTGCGCTGCCATCAATACGCACGAATGTACGACGACACCAAACCAAATTGTTTCATAACTCCGAAGAATTCCAGGCGCATTAATTCATTCGTCTCTCTTCTTCCCTGTTCATCAGCTCTCTCTTCCCGCCTCTTTTCTTTAAATTCCCTCCTAACGACCCTTGAAATAGACCAGATGAAGGCGAAGGGACATGGAGGCTGGGTGAAATCCTTTTCCTTGAGCTCTCCAGGCTCATTAATCGTTCTGGAGGAGGAGCCACTTTCCCATTAAAAGCTTTAAAGCCCTCTACAATTTCCCCTTCTATTTAATTATTCGGACGTTAGAAATGGAAATAGGTTAGCCCCCGCCCCCCGTACTGCCCCTTCTCACCCTAAATTTCTTTTTCTTTTTTTCCATTTTTACGAGCTTTTTTTTGCGAAGATCTGAGCGCGTGAAGGGAGTGTATGAGGATATAACGTACATAACTCGTGTGTTACTTGAAGGTTTTATGATTCGAATATCCTGAGCCCCAATTGAGATAATCTCGTAACTCCTACGCCGGTTCGAGTGGTAAATCTAGTTGTAGGGCGTTGGAAAGTCAACTATCTTTGTAACAATCAATACTAAAGCGGTTATTTCCACAGTAGCAAATCCCGATCCAATTAATACCCCTCTGCGTATTCCCCTTCCTCGGCCTGTTTCCTGAACAGGTGTGACTGTGGTAATTACTTCACGTTTATTGACTCTGCAATGAGCCGGTTACATTTCACAAAGTATTACAAATCACGACGGAGTCTATTTCACTCGATTTGAAGCGTTGTTTTTCACATTGATATGGGACTGGATTGCGCTGTTTCGAAACGTTTACATGCACCTGATACAATTGCAATCGAACAGAAACTGCTTAATGCTCCAAAATTAATTGACGCGCTCCTACATATACCACGACCTTTATCGGGTAATCAGCGCACAGGTGAGCCTTATGACAGTCGACCCGATTTTTACTTTCCACTACCCAAAGGGTAAGGAATAGTGTCATAAAGAAAGTTGAGTTTTCTTCAGATCTTCGTGTGTGTGTTTGTCTGTAGTCCGATTTGAGGGGGAACGGCTGAACCGATTGACGTGGCTCTTGATTGGTTTTGTTCGGTACTTTTTGTTTTATTCGGTATTTCTTGTAGACGTGACAATAAGGTTAAGGGCGATTTCGGTTGATAGAAAAGGCGTGTAGTGATAGGGGGAGGGGTGAAAATCAACCAATACTAGAGGTTTTCGCATTTTTCTCAAAAACGGCTCTAGCCTTTCTTTTCTTCCACATAAATATATCCATGAAAATTCAGTGAACGGAGATATAGGCCTAAAAAGCAAAAATAGGTTTTTTACGCTTTTTGAACCAATAAACAATTTTCACTAAACTTACAGAATAGTTAATAACTACGTATTGTTCTCAATAAATATTCTGAGCCCTCCTGAACACAAGGATCGGTATTTCGAGAGCCAATCGTTCGTAGCTGGTAGCTAGTAGTTCTTCCACATTTGTAGGTTGAAGGGGTTTTCTAAGAGTATATCCCTTTACCCTTACCTCGCCTCTCGCCTCCTTACCTTTTGCCTCAGCTCTTGTTCATAAAATTAAACTAAGCGAAAAATTAGTGTGGTTAGTTGTCAGAATGATAGAATTGCTGGAAGTAAGCGGAGGTGCGGGAAGTGTGGTGATGCGTTGTACCACATGTATATATGTATACTCCCCCCCCCCCCGCAATTAGCACCTGACACTGTAGCGATGGATCCAATTTCTACGAGAATTTTGTAAAATTAGAATTGGCATAAGCTAGGCGTAGAAATTAAAATATTAATGCAATAAACATAAAAATAGTAATCAACAATGCAGCGTACAGAGCTCGATTTCGTACCTCAAGGCCTACGTCCCAGCCGGTCGAGGCGATAAAACCCTGACATTAAATTTTCAGAGTTGTATTATTCGCGACGAGTTCGCATGCTTGTAAATGACGTCATACAACCCCGAAATACGAGTTCTTCTGCTTTTTCCGTTTCTTTTTTTTCGCTTCTTTCGCCCCTCCACTCGCGCAAAAGCCGGTGAAACCTTCTCGTTTCGGTCGCTTTTATTTAATTCAACGCCCGTTCCACTCGCGAGCCGTTTCCTGCAGGTTCTTGGTTCTCTCTTCGCCCAAAACCCAGTTAAAAGTTTGATGAGCTTCTTCTCCCCAGTTGGCGAGTTTAGCGGTAACTCCCTACCTCCCCCTCCCCCCTTCTCGTCCTTACAATCTCTTTCAGAGAGCGGAAAGAGTGGTGGTGAGAATGAAGGAGAGGGAAGGAGAGGGAAAAAACGCCATTTATCCGCCCGAACTGGGTGATAAGCGCCAGAAAATACGACGAAACTTGACTGCCTCCGACATTGAAATGATAAAGAAGAAAAATTAGAAACGAGTTTTCATTTGAGAAAAAACTTCGAAATATACGAATTGAATCGACGTCAAATGAAGCGGTGATTGAAGTCCGAGGGGTTTTACACATTTCTGCGTTGTGATGTCAATCGAAACCACACGTATTTGTAGTCCTTATTAACGTCAGTTTTCGCCAGACAGCTTACTGGACGATGGAAGTTGACCATCTTGTTGAGAATTTTAGAATAAGAGGTAGTTGGTTAAAGGAGTTTCCAAGGGTAGGCGAAAGAGTTTCGCGTCTTGGTTTATTTATTTTAAGAATTTATTTTAAGAAGGGTAGGGAAAAAAATCGCGTTGACCTGTACATTTATTACTTCTGGGACACCCGGATGCATGCTGCTCTCTGGATCGAGGTCCCAACTCAACTGAGGGAATACGTGAATGATTCTGGGTATTGCACGACGACTACGCAGCATAAGCAGTTAAATCTGCTTCAAGAGCGAGGTCCAAGGCCTCCTGAGTTGGCGAGATGAGAGGACCGGAAGAGGCGCTTCTTACATACTTAATTTGTGACACGATTTGATTCCTTCCCAACATGACGGTTTTTGGCAGTTAGGTAAAGTCTGAAACATATTTCGTGCTGAATTTTTTTCGTAAAACTCTGTAGTGTAATTATAACTAAAGTTGCATTTGTACACAACTTTTAAGTAATTTCTTTCTGACAAATATTTTAATTATTCACTAGGAAACTGAAACACTTCACTTAGTTTTTTAAACTTCGAACATTGAGTGCTTTTACTGGCTCCTTTAGGGCAATGATTGTCACCATAATACCAACTTTTGAAGTTTTTTTGTTTTGAATCGCCTGAGCAGATAAGGAGGCGAGCACCTTCCTCGTTAACGTGGCCGTCAAGCCGCTGGCGATAGGCAGTCGTTCGCTTGTTGGGGGATTCATTGACTGCATCGACTTTTTTCTGGTGTACCTATAACCGTTATGCACTGCTCTACTAAGTTTCACTCCTCCGAGACCATGCCCACTCGAATCAGCATTGAAAAATACTAGTGGTCGACACGAAACATGACCGGACTACTATGGAACAACGAAAATTGACATTTTCCAGGCGACGCTAGGCCGTGACGAGTCGAACGGGTGGTTGGAGTGAGACGCTATGGGAAAATGAGCGCAGGCTGGGGAGATGCGATAAACTTCACAGTATTGTCCCGCACGTCCCTTCATGTAGTAGAAATTGCCTCACTATATTTACTGTGATTTCATTGTTTTCATCTAGACGCAGTCCTATACCGCTTCGTTTTTGGCTA
Source organism: Pachypeltis micranthus (assembly GCA_020466155.1). NCBI lineage: Eukaryota > Metazoa > Arthropoda > Insecta > Hemiptera > Miridae > Pachypeltis > Pachypeltis micranthus. The sequence goes on along the minus strand of CM035770.1, from coordinate 44,261,766 downwards.
ATTTGTAAACCCTTTTTTGCTCCCAACAACCACAGCTTTCGTCAGATCGGTTTCCCGAGTAGGCGAGTAGAACTAGTTACCAAATGATGTTTTTTGTGCGAAAAAACGGATATTTTGTAGAACATTGCAAATTTGGTATCCCCCATGCCTTGAAACGTATAGCGTCAAATTTTCCAGACCGAAAGTACTGGTGTATTATCCATAATGAGTAATCAACCGAAATTTGTCTCGCACATCGATAGTGAGTTGTCCATAGTGAATTGAACGTCAACATCTGTTTTCTCTCGTTGTTCCATCTCCAATTAACCGGTAACGAGAGGAGGCCAAATAGGACCGATGTTAACGCCAGAGCTCTCTTCCGATTTATCTTGTAACCGCTCGTTGTCGTCAAGTGCTGCTCCCTCTCGCCGAAGACCAGCGATAGTCCTCCAATCAGTCAAACCTGGAGCTTTGAGTATATATAGCCGTCGATAATTATTTTAATACGTTCGTAGTACCTTATCGGTACGATTTCCAAGCTTTAGGAGTCACTAAATCGAGTGAAAGCCGTTAGGAGGTCAACATTATTGACAGCGAAATGTGTTTCTATAGGAAATCACTGGTGATAGCGAAAACACTCAAAATCAAAATCAAAAAAGACGTGGAATAAAACGTGAAAAACTGCTGAATAACAAAACTGTTAGAAATATATCTGGTGCGTTGCGTCACAGCAGTTTCCTCAGCCTCATGTTCGTTACGGCTTTTGTTGGGGTCGTATGGTTGGAGGGGGGGGGGGGAGGTCTGCTTGTAGTGTCCCCATGAATTTACTCCTCCGCATTGAGAAACAATCAGGAGCCGTTTAGCACTTTGCATCTGGTTGGCCTTCACGCCTCTCCGCGATGGCTTTCTTGTACTCTACACCCTCATGAGAATATTGCAGCGCATTTTCCTACATGCTCCCATACTACCCAGCGGTTTCGGAGTTTCTTTCATCAATGTCTTCATTGTTCATCCCTACGAGATACTAGCTCTGGATCAGCCAGCTCCATGCTCTTCTGGCTGAGCACTGCCCTGTCAAATTGAGCCATCCGCCCCCTGTTTTCCTCAAAATGCAGCATAGAGCGGACGAATGCCTCTATTGTGTCACCAGCCTGTCTACCCATGGAACAAGAAGGTGGCACGCATCATACACCATTGCCCTGCAATGCAGGCAGTTCGGGCTTGCAGCATTTCCAATTCGGTACAGCTATGCCCTAAACGCCCCGTGTCCTCTTAGGAATTGGGCGAGATGGGAATCCACCTCACCATGGCGCCACCTGACCCTTGGACCAATCAGCTGCCTCGTCCACTGCCCAGTATGGGGATCCCACTCGCCATGCCACCTCCCGAGGAATACATCCTTTCTTCTTTTCATCCAGTAGCCGTACTCTGGTTGCCCTCTTTATATGTACAGCTCCTTCCGCTAGGCTTCCAGTAGGTGACTTGGGATAACACTCGCCACTACTAGTACTTCCTCCTGAGAGACTATGCAGTACTGTACAAGCAAGCACAGTGCGCCGCTGTCATCCGTTGCCTGTGGAAGGCAATGCTCAGTGTATCAGCCCACACCTCTGCTCCATATGAGAGGATGGAGAGTACAACACTTACAAGTACCCAAAGGTTTCGGAGTTGGAAAATCAAGTGAAAACCGATAAGAACTCAACAGTATTCACAGCAGAATTCGTTCCTATGGGAAATTAGAGCAGAAAACATTAAAAATCGTTGAGACTTGGAATAAAACGTGAAAAACTGTTGTAAATAAAATGAATAGTAAAAGTGTTATATCTGGTGCGAGACATCAGAACACAATCCCCAGCCCCACGTTCGCTCAGTTTTTTCTATTGGTTTATTATTCATTCTGAATAATAACCCTATGTTTTCGGTCACGAAAAATTTTTTACAACCCCCCCTCAAAATTTGATACTTTACGTTTCAAGGCATGGAGATTCCAAATTCGCAATGTCCGTCCGCCGTCCCCCGTCCCCGTCCCCGTCCCCGTCCCCGTCCCCGTCCCCGTCCCCCGTCCGCCGTCCGGGCCATTTTGTGCCTTTAACGTGGTCTAAAAAATTCGTTCTTTCGCCCAAAAATCCGATTTGGTATCTAGTTGTGCCCGCCATCTCGGCAATCCGATCGGACGAAGCCCGTGGTTGTAATGGGCAAAAAACGGTTAAAAAAATTAACGAAACGCAGGAAAACGCGAGCTACAGCGTCCCTCCCGTCTGAATAAAAAACAACCGGTGCCGGGCCGTCCTCGCCTCGCGGGGCGGGCGGCTAAACTCAACTCGCCTTTCCCTTCGAGCGCCCCCGTTCCTATTTCCCCGACGTTTTGGTTTTAATACGATTCAATTTTTTTAGATTCTTTCGTTTCATTCTCATTTTGGTTTTTTCATAGATTTTAGGTTAAATTTTGATATTAGTATTTAGCGTGCATGTTTACATATTAAAATTCAGTTTTTTCTAGATACTTTCGTTTTTTTTTTGTTTATTTTAATATTCCGATTCAGTTCTTTTCGACCTTTTTTTGGGTTTCATTATGATATTTTTCGATGCTGAATCGAACAGGATGGGTCTCGGAGCATTAATGCTAGGTCAAGCTGATTATCCGAATAATAAACCGTTGTGTAATAATTTGCAGCGTTTTTTTGTTTGCTTTAGCAATCTAACCTAGTTTTCACTCAGTTCGCACGGAGTTGGTAGAGCTTGGAAGAGCTCCGTGAATTATCGGGCTGCTGCTACTTATTCCATGGGGTAAACTGTACAAGATAAATAACACACGGGTTTGTGTTTCTACAATAGGAAATGCCTGTTGATATGTCGGGGAATTTGGCTGCTGGTTGGGTTCCATTCACATCTGTGAGTTTTCTGGCACTTCTATGAGTCCACGAACAAACACATTGTCCAGGTGACAAAGGCAGTCCGAACTCATCCCAAGTGAAGTCAAGATGGACCACCACAGCGCCTCAATAACATACCGGCCGACAATAAGAGAACAAAAGATTGTGTGGAAGGTGGCTCTCGAAGGAACGTGGCTACTGTAATGACTAGAGATGAATCTCTTTTTCATAATGGGAAGCTCAACCTGATGGGAGGCCCCCCGCGGGAAAACAACGTGAAGAACATGTGTTCTCCTTTCTGATGGTTATCGCCTAGTTGGGCTCCGTTTGATCATCTTTCCTCTTGGGCGGAGAGGATACAAATTGTCTATGGACGAAAAAGAGGCTCTTCAGAGCGAAGGTATCACCAGATGGCGCCGAATGATCTATTTCAATCTCACAATTTGCCAGGTCTAACGGCGTATTGTAGTCCTCCGAAAGTAACATGGGAAAAGAAAAAAACAATTGGGTTAGATCCGCCAGTAGGCAAATTACTAAAGTTAACGTACCCGTTAGGTGAGTCCGTCTCCTCTGGCTGGTGAGCTAAGACCGAATGAACGAGAGCTACTTGAACAAAACGTGATTTGGGCATCAATGATTGACGAAGGTAGAGGAATATATAGGAAAAGACAGACCCACTCCACCAAGATGGTGTATGTAAAATAACTTGTACTTATAAAAACACATACATAGGACAGAGAGGACGAAAGCTATGGACCAGATATTCAGAACACATTAAATCTCTTAGTAGGAACTGGACATGAACCTACCAAAATACAGGACTGCACCATCTTACTACACAAACAATACAAAGGACGAAAACTGAACGTATTAGAACACATGGAAATCTATAAACAAAAAAACTTCAATCGACAGATCATAAACGAACAAATCAACACAAAATGCGAAACCATATTCACACCACTCAAAACAGTACACAAACGAAAACAACCAAATGACGGATTTACAGACTATTTAATAAGTTCCTTTCCCTTCACCACTAGTGGGTTTCCCCAGAGGTGCGTGACCTCCCCCCCCCCTTCCACAATGCTCCACCATCCCGTTTACCTTTCTCTTCGTATATAATGATCGCGACCAACTGACTGACTCTAGAGCTGACAAAGGTGATGATGTCTTTGCATCGAAAGCGCTCGCCCACAGTATCTCACCAGCCTGAGGAGACGAGACGGACTCACCTAACAGGTACGTTTACTTTAGTAAAAGAAAAACCGGCCGATGCCAGAAATCTCACAACTGTCCACACCCTCTGGGAGCCTTGTTGAAATAAAGTACAAATCTCGTGAAAAATCAAGCAACGAATGTGAAGGTTGGGCTAAGAGTGTGCATCCCAAATTTCATATCCTTATCCTTACGCCCCAGCGATTGAAACACACTCCTATTCGAACCTAATCCTTGTGCTGTATCATCGTTCCACCACCACCTCTGTCATTCCCGTATTTGTACCATACACTTGCTTACACTTTTTTTGCAACACACGCCTAATCTCTAGCCCTTTCCACCGACCCTATGTTTCACCTCATTGCATCATGTTAGGGCGTCATTCCTTACCTTCAGTAACCAACCAACTTGTAGATAATTGATGGGACTGTCAACACGAATTTTCTGAAGTGTACAGTTATGGAACTATGGTGAAATGATGTAAATACGTATTCAAAACGTAAAGATCTGATCAAAACTTCGTTTACACGAATACTTTCCCTTTGCACAGTTTAATTAAATTTAAAATTGCCGAAATGGTGGGAGGGGATTGAGTTAAATAGTCAAGCGATTGAATTAAATGTGTTGTGTAGTGGTGTAAGATTCATTGAAAAAGGAAGGGAAATTTTATAGGAATTAGAGTCAACAATTGGAAATTTCATGGAAACTAGAAATTGCTGGAAATTGACCAAAAAATAGTGGGAAAAAGTTTTTTAACGATTTCTAGGCATGATAGTAAAATACGTTGAGAATCAAGAAATTGTTAAAAAAATGTTTTAAATCTATAAAATGAGAAATAGTATAGTAATTCAGGAAGTGCGGTTTTGTCTCAACACTGATCAACGGTGTCAGGCGTATAGTTTGATTTGGAATTGCAGTATCCAATGGCAGTCGAATTTTTGAAAAGTTAAAAGGACTGACTACACAAATGCGCCTGTGGTCCAGGAAATCAACAGGATATTTTCTCAAAAGAATGAGGCAATTTCAAGTACGAATGCTATCAGCGGTGACGAGGCTCATGTCCTGCAAAACAGGCATCGGGCACGAAGCGTTTACAGTTAATCCGACAACTTTCATTGCGGACATCTCTTGCGGATGGGGATGAATGACAGGAAATGGGTTGGGTCGGCTCCGGCTAGGAAGAATTAATTTGAAAATCGATTGGACGTGCTAGTCAACATCTATTGTTGTAACTACAACTGACTAAATGATTACGAGCCGTCTGTCGGACGGTATTATCCGTTTCGACGCGTGGGCGAACGAATCGTTTAAGTGACTCAGTGGAAACTTGAAGAATTCCAGATGTTGCTCCTTCAGGCAACGGTAAAGCTAAGCATCGGAGCCACGCTCTCAGAGTAGGTTTACGACAACACATTCATTATTAAAAGTAAACTAATACAGAGTTAATTGCAGTAATTCGATCTCATTCTCCTTTTCCAGAATTTACGAGGTATTCTCCTGATACGCAAGGCCACAAGGTCGCCTCGCATCTCAACCTGTACGGTGTTTCTTGTCTTCTCACACGTACATTTGTTAAAAGATTAATATCACACACACACACATCGAAAGTTTCCTAATTTTTCAACACAGTACTTTTTAGTAATTTTCGTACAAAATGAAGCTATTGCAACCGTGTCAAAATTATTTGGTGTGACGAATTTCAGAACAATTTTGAGTGCTCTAGCAACTCAACTACGATATATTTCACTCAGTTTGAGCCTGTCAGAACGACGATATGTAGCAAGAAATTGGTAGCGCTTCATGTTCCAGAGTTTGTTCTGTTGATCCTAATGATGAAGTTACTCGTTAAAGATAGATTTAAACTGATTATGAATCATTGGTTCAATTAGCCGTGCCATACTGTATTCTTGTGTGGTTTATGGGGGGGGGGGGGACGTTCCCCTAACACAATGTCAAAACCTGCTGTACTATTATAAAAAGCCGCTCCTATGCAACTCTGCCCCCACACGTACGTACCCAACCCGTTTTACACTACTACAAAATACTTGCTTCATATAATTTTCAACCTCCTTCCTCTTTCTATAAGAATCCCCCTATAACACTACACAGCACATATATAAACGTATGGTACTTGGATCATTGTGGTCGACTACTGTAAATATGAATCACTTCTGAAGAGTGTTTACGTGTAGATTTGAAGAGCGTAGTGTCTTGATTTTGTTGTTAATTGGAATTTAGGAGGTTGAAAATTATATGAATCCGCATATACTTTGTGAAACTTGTACGTCACACTAACGTATCATAGCTCTTGCTCGTCACTGCTGATGTTAACTACGAGGAGCCATATGATTCTGTTATATTTATTTGATGTTCTGAATGCTCTTGGTTTTTGCCTCTTGGTTGGGTAGTGGAAGCGCTTCTGACCATTTTGAAAAATAGTCTACTGTTACTAGCATACAGCGATTTTCACGGTTCGTCATTGGATAGGGACCTAAAATGTCTACTCCTAGTTGGAACGGTGCTCAAAACACGACCTGCTTGAGAGGAGCCGGTGTCATTTTTCCCGGGCCCTTTACTTCCCGGCACTATGTACACCAAGACTTCACATCTGTACTTATGCCAATCCAGAAATAACACTAGCGTATTTTCTGCAAGGTTTCCAAAAACTGAAATGTCCACCTGCGGATTGTCATGATACTGCTGTACAACACTTATTACTAAATGACGGGGTACCATTGTAACCAACTTCAATTTTCTTTTCCCTATCCCACAATAGAACAGTTGACCATTACGTATTGCTAAGGAGTACCATCGGTTCAAATGCATGCATGAGATAACGAATGTTTGGTTTTTGACCACCTTCTTTCCACATTATAATGTGATTTATCGCTTCGTCTTCCTTCTGGTTGTGTTGATGACGGGCTAGATTATTAGGATTTAACATTACTGTACGGTCGATTGTATTGTGATTGCGAGGTTGGTGGTCGTACTCTTGGATGATCAAGTGAAAAAGCAGTTGGCAGTGAATAATCTTATAAAGGGAGCTTGACTCACCCAGCGGCATCTTCTGGCTGCTGTTGCTGCGCTTAACCCTGCTGGGGAACGGCGACGCGAAGTGACTCCTGAGAACTTTGACGGGAAACGAAGTGGTAAAGCTACGTTTTTGTGTCAACTCAGACCTCGGAACCCAAGTGTACAGTAAAAGAACGGTGACCTTCTCCATGGGAAAGACGGGGGCAAGAAGAACGCCTTTTGGCTATCCTGGCACCCATTCAGGCCCGGAGGCTGCGCAAGTCGCAGCCGAATAGAATGGGTACCACGGGGGCTTCTGGCGGCGGCGTGGAGCCGTTTAGGAAAAGCCGTTGGCTTCGTGGGGGCAGTAGTAGTTTATTAAAGAAATTGGGTTGTGTCCGCCAGTAGGCAAATACTAAAGTTAACGTACCTGTTAGGTGAGTCCGTCTCCTCTGGCTTGTGAGTTACTGTGGGCAAGCGCTTTCGATGTAAAGACATCATCGTCTGGCCGTTTAGTCAGTACTGGAGTCAGTCAGTTGGTCGTGGTCTTTATATACAAAGAGAAAGGTGAAAGGAGTGATGGAGCGTTGGGGAAGGGGCGGGGAGAGGTCTTGTTGGTCAGTCTTGTTAGTAGTACCTTAGCCGGACTGGCTGTGTTAGGTATTAAAGAAATTGGGTTGTGTCCGCCAGTAGGCAAATACTAAAGTTAACGTACCTGTTAGGTGAGTCCGTCTCCTCTGGCTTGTGAGTTACTGTGGGCAAGCGCTTTGTACTGACTAAACGGCCAGACGATGATGTCTTTACATCGAAAGCGCTTGCCCACAGTAACTCACAAGCCAGAGGAGACGGACTCACCTAACAGGTACGTTAACTTTAGTATTTGCCTACTGGCGGACACAACCCAATTTCTTTAATACCTAACACAGCCAGTCCGGCTAAGGTACTACTAACAAGACTGACCAACAAGAGTCTCCCCGCCCCTTCCCCAACGCTCCATCACTCCCTTCACCTTTCTCTTTGTATATAAAGACCACGACCAACTGACTGACTCCAGTACTGACTAAACGGCCAGACGATGATGTCTTTACATCGAAAGCGCTTGCCCACAGTAACTCACAAGCCAGAGGAGACGGACTCACCTAACAGGTACGTTAACTTCAGTAGTAGTTTCGCTGGAAATTCCCCTGGATAATTGTTTGGTGCTGGCAGGAGAGGGGTTAAGGCCACCAAGCTTGGAACCCTCCCCAAGGCCACGGGCATGTGCCCAGCACACCTACAAATGTACAGTAAAAGGGGGGTTCTCGGGAATTTCGCGAGAAAAGCGACACAATCGTGGGTTTGCAGAGGCGATACGAGAGAGACACAGGTGCCGGATGACTTTTGAACGAAAGAAAAAGCGAATGTCTCGGGCTGCTATCTCATTGCCATCGTTAAAATTTAATTACATAGGAAGTACGTTGAACTACCATTATATCACCTGGACTTATGAGGACTGCACTTTAATCGACTAGTCGATATGTTACAAAAAATATAATCAAAATTGTTGTAGCCATTTTTGGGGGGAAATTACTTGCCGCTTTGATCTTCACTATAACAACAATTTTTCTTATACCCCTCTTTTCGAGACTGATAATTTTGGGAACACTTCCAGAATTCTGAATGGGCTCCAAATTTTCTCGTTTTAATCGATTTTATCCGAACTGATTTTATTCAACTCCCAACTTATTTTTACAACCTTTCCCCGGCATTTAACAAGACACTTTAATTTGTAATATTGATGTTATTTTAAAAAGTTTACGTATCTAAGCTCTTCAGCGTAGGCAGATAGGTTATGTAATCAGACGAGACGAATTTTATTAAGAAAACGGCTGAACTTAATCGCTACAAATTTCGCACTTAGCCCACAGATTTCCACGGAAAGCCCAAATTTTTGGTCTCAACAGTTTCGAATAAGAGAACAGTACCATACAAATGTCGTACGTGGGGAAATTACGTGAGCAGCACAATAAATGATCACGCGTTTCGATGGAAGTTGAATTTAGCGCACTTTTCTTCGTTTCTTTGCGGTGAAACGTAAATCCACTCATAAAACAATTAGGAGCAACCCCGGAAATGTCAGAATTCAAACCAATGCTGTTTCACTCATTACACTTAGTCATAGTTTCCCCCGATAATTCCACAATGGTAACCACAAATCTTCCTAGAAAAGTGGTGGCGTTGACTCTCGTGAAACACCTATGCATTGATCTGTCAACAATGGTCGAGGCATGAGTGGGAACAATTCAATAAATTCTGGAACTTCGAATGTTACTATTTTATATAAACTACTAGTTCGTATTAACTAAATAAAAAACGCTACTAATTGTTATTATCATCCCATTCAATTCAGCACCGGAAAGCACTAGTAAACTATACGAACCCATCACGGACAACAACGGAAGAACGAAAATTTACCCTTGCTAGGCGACGCTAGGCTATTCGCACGACGTGGAAAGTCGAGCTGGCGCAAACACTCTTAACAAGATTAAATATATTTATAGAGGTAGACGGGAGGCAGCGATGGAAATGACAGCAGGCCGGGGGGGAAACGATACCTTTCGCTGAATTGTCACGCTAGTTTCTTCAAGTGGTAGAATTTGCCTCCCTATGTTCACTTTGATTTCACTCTTTTCCGTCTCGACGCAGTCCTACATCTTTGAGAGCCGTCCTATTTGACTCAGCTTCTTAAAATACCAAGGAAACGCTTCCAAACACGGCGTAATTGCAATGAAACCAAGTATTTTCTTTTTGGCGTATAACCATTTGTTTTGCCCATAACTACCATGAGTTTCGTTCGATTGGATTGCCGAGTACGTAGTCACGAATGGAATTTTTGTGCGGAAGAACGGACTTTCACGGTCACTTTAAAGGTGAAATATGGCCTGGGCGGCGGTCTGACTGGGCAGATATGGAATCCTCGTGCCTTGAAACGTTAAGTGTCAAATTTTGACTGGGGGTTGTTCAAAAATGTCCTGATCTGGAACACAGAATGAGTAATCGCTGCCATGCTTTGTGGCGCCGAAGAAACCCATGGGAAGTGTGCCAGGTTCATCTAGTTGTTAATGCCATTTCAATAGTTTCTTTCCCAACGGGATTGCCTAGTTCAATGTCTTGCCCTCTCAACGCCTCTCTCTCGCTCTCTCTCTCCCCTGGTGCTGGTTGTTGGACGGTATTATCTTTTTCGATGAGTGGGCGAACGAATCACTTAAGTGACTCAGTGGAAACCTAAAGAATTTCAGATGAGCTCCCTCAGGCTATTGGAAAGCTAAGCTCCGGGGCCACGCTCTCAGAGCAAGTTTACAAGGGCTGTCCAACTTCCAAGGAGTCTATAATCAAGTGCCTGAGCGGCGTTTTTCAGAAGCAAAAGCCGCTTTTTATTTTTTATTTGAGGACCTTGTTGACCAAGAACTAATGAGTTACACGTAAAATTTGTTGAGGCTGTTCAGACTGAAGTACAAGATGGAATTTACATCTTCATTAGTACCAGTCTTTCCCCCGACAAGAAGCAGTTTGGCGTCAGGGTAGCGTAGGGACGATGATCGGAATAATGCGACGAATGAAGTGCTGTTTTGCTGTTTTAATTGGGGGGGGGGGGGGTCGTTGGACATCCATAAGCAAAATCAGCTCGAATTGACTATTTATGAGTTAGCCGGTTTGGAAGTATTCGGTTCTGCTCGAAATCCAACAGGCATATCCCACGACCTTATTGATCATTTTCAGCCACCGGGAAGACCCAATCAAACAGTATTTCCTCACACGCCTTGCAATACCTCTCTCGTGATATCGTTCACTCTCTTCAAAATCTCTGCATCGCAATCCGATGCCGGTCTGCACAAAGTCCTTGTCCCTCTTCCTGGCCCTGGTGGGTCATTTAGCGTCAACCAAAAGACCCGTTGCCAACAACCTTCTCTTGATATCGCAATGTTCTTCAATCTGAACCGAATCTCCGCTCATCACACAACCCACTGATCAGCATGAGGTTCTGATACGACTTTCACTTGTAGCCTTCTGCAGTCCTTTCACACTGTGGTGGTGCCAAGAGGACACCCTTTTTTCAGATTTTCCCTTCAATCTTCCCTTTCCGAGTTTCGTCCATAAGTAATTACAAAAACAGTAATAATATCATGAAATAAAACACTTGTCTGTCGCCCCTTCCTCCCTCTCACCAAACCATTGCTTCCACGGGCTCGCATAAAATTAACTCTACTTAATGCAGTCCACTTGGTTCAGCTCCACATTTACACCTTCTTCATGGCCCGTCACTCAACTTATCTCGTATTTGGTTTCTTAATTGTTTACCCTCGGTTAACCAACTGTTTTCCTACTATTTCTCAAATGTTTTCCTTCCATTTTCCAATTGCTTTCTCTCTACTCTATAACTATGTTTACACTTTTGAGTATGAATGTGTTTGCTGATGCTTGCACACTATTTTCAAACACTTCTTCGATTTCAAAAATTCGTTTAAGAGGTTTCGCACACATTTTTTACTTAATTTCCTAGTATCAATATCCCAATTCCAAACTAATGAAAACTGTATCATGATATACGTACTACGAGATATTTATTTTAGAAAATCTCATTACTTTTATATTTTCTTAGTTCTACGATGTTGAGGGTGGGAGAGCAATAAAATATCAAAAAATTCGACAACAATGAATTTGAATTAATTACTTTCCCTGGCCCTAGTTGTAGGAAGGAAAGTTTCAATCAACTGGAAAAAAAGTTGACATTTCTTTAAATCCGTTGCAAGAACTACGAAATCCAAAAAACGCCATTTGGAAACGGAATTGAGAGAACACTGCTAAACTGAATCGACTCGAATTTCATATTTAGCCCTCAGATTAAAATAGAACACCAAAATGACGATATGAGCTAAATTATAAGTACAAAACTAACTATAATTGTCATTGAGAACAAAACCATCTTTCCCCTCCAAACGATTTTGGTTTAATTTATGTTTATGGGCAGTTGCAAATCATATAACAGTACTGTACGATTTCGATTGTTGGGAAAATAACGAGAGGAGCACAATAATTTTTCAAAACCTTCCATTAAAAGCGATTTTATGACAGTTTTTGGAGACGTTACTCCAATCAACGATCTATGGCATTTCCGAGTCAAATTCAAGGTTTTCCAATTTAACATTTTTCTTAAATATTTTGAAATAAAGTATTTCATTCACAAACAGATCAGAATATAGTGTTATGCGGAATGAGATGACGTGAATGAATGCATTAGTTATTTGAAGAGTTCAATGCAAGTGAATGCCAGCTGTGGCGTCGGGAAGTTATATCTGTTGATCAGCGGTGACTGTTGATACACTTCGAGCTATGAACCCACACAAACTGTGCTCCTCAGGCGGTTCACTGATATGGTTTCTGGCATGGTGCTTCATTTTTGAAAATACTCTCCTGGATTGAGCTTTGGTGAATAAAGTGGAACGTACTTCACATCAACTCCGAGTTCTTCTATCGGTCATTTCACTCCGTCAGCATGATGGATTCGCGCATTATCTGATATTAAGTAGGATCTGTTTGCATCAGATAGCTTGGAAACTAATTCTGTCAAAATACGCAGAATTTTCTTGCATTGCAGTTTCCGAGCGACTGAATATCTTTTTTCCCACTCACGGTAGGGACCGAAAGCACAGCTTAGAACGAACTGGACGGCTGACCTAAAATGTTTCATCCATGTCACTATCCGTTGGTTCGTCAATAATCGTCAGTGTTGCGCAAGTTGGTACATTTTTTATAGCTAATCGTTAGATCACGTTTCAATCTGACAGATCACGTTTTTGGAAAATCTAGAATTTGACGTGGAAATGAGGAGGGTTTAATAAAGTTCATAAGATAATTAGGAACAACCCCAAAAATTCAAGTCAGTTCAAACCACCGCCTTTTCGCTCCAGGAAAGTTGAGTTGGCAGCCTGATAAATTACCTATGCAATGGTTACACAAGATCGGTCCTGTCATAAATAGAAGCTGTATAAGTTCGGGAACGTTATACAGAATGTTAAGGTATGTTCTACTAGGTTCACAGAAACTGACTGAAAAACATATTCCATATTCCATCAAGCGATAAAAATTGCTGACGTGCGTGGACTGTACCTACCAAACATTTTTCACTTGAAAAGTAAAAATATGAAGAAAAGATTTTTTTTAAATAAACTCGACCGATTATGTTTTTTTTACCCTATTTCGTAGTGCAAAGGAATGCAAAAGCGACGAGGGCCTTCGAATGAGTTCCAAACGTCACGACGGGCCTCTTTCAAAGGGGCTCATTAGTGCAAAACTCGGGAGAGGGGCCCAAAAGAGCCGGTATTCGCTCGTGCAGTTCGAAAGGCTTAAGGTGCAATAGAAAGCGCAGTTTCAATTAACCGGGTATTGTTGAATGAAGGAGATGGAACTTGAGCGGCTTTATTCCTGAAGTTCAAAGGGGGAATTGTTCGAAAAGAATGTCAGTCGCCTGCAACGTGCAGATCATTTGAGCGTTCACAACTCATAACACTGGTGAGTCTGAGTGTCACAGATCACGTGTGAGTCGGTCGTTCTGTTCTTTCGCCGTTTGGTATTTAGTTGTGCCCACCTGCTTGGCAATCCGATCGGACGAAGCCCATGGTAGTTATGGACAAAAAATGGTTAAACAATTAACAAAAACGCAATTTTGACAGTTTTATCGCAAATACGCCGAGTTCGATATCGTTTTCAAGGTATATTTAGATGCTGGGATTAAATTTTCAGAGGTGGAGGACTGAGTCTGGACCGAAAATAGTGAAATCATAGTAATTATAAAGAGCCAAAACCTACACGCGGGACAATGGCTTCAGCGAAAGTAATCGTTTCGTCGTTTGTACCCCCTCCCGTCGACTCATGCCTATCGCCTACTATAATAATATTTACTTATCATCGTTCCGTTGTAGTTAGGTCGTGTTTCGTATGGTTCACTTGTATCTGTCAATGCTGAAATTGGTCTCAGAGGTGAGCTACAATGATAAGCTGTGCAAGGGAATAACAAACCGTTGTGTAATAATTTGTAGCGTTCTCAAATAGAGGGAATAATAAATCTACACTGCAGTCTCAGATCGGCCTATTGGAATTGTACAACACCTCGTTCCGTTTCTTCCCACTCCAAGATTTTAAGGCAAGTTGTACTAAGTATAACGTCCTCCAACCTTCAACTGTTATTTCTCCAGGATGGGTCTTCCAAATCTTTCCAGCACGTTTTCGGAGCACTTCAGGAACCAAATTTGAAGGTGCAGCTGTACTTTTAGAATTGATTGGGGGAGACGTGTAGGAGATGCTTCGTAGCTCGATAAATATAAGAAGGTGCTCATTGCAGAGAAGACCTGGGATGTTGGGAGTGGCACGTGCAGAACCGCCTTTTAGCCGGCAGTGTTCATATTGCTAGGGTCGTCCTAATGCATCCCGCGGCATAAGAGCATTAGCAAAGAAGAGATGAAATAGGAGGATCTCATAGTACAGGAGAAGAGCGGTAAAGGACACTACAGGCCAGATGTAATAGATTCAGGAGGCTCATTGTGCAGGTCACTGATACAGTGGTGTGAACCATTACGACAACACACTCGAGGTATTATCTGTGGGTTGTAACGAAAAAGAAGAAAATGTTAAGCTCTGCAAGATTGAGCGCGATCTTTGTGTCTGTCAAGCGAGTGCATCGAACTAAGAAACGGAAGGGTTCCAATCACCCACTGCGAATGGGAACAAGATCGAATGGGATGGGACATGATATCTGCGCTGCAAAGTTGACTAACATTTGTGGCAACTCCTCCTCATTCCCTTACAAAAACCACATAGTGAAACACCCAGTAGCAGAGCTGTTATTGTAGTATCACGACCCGAATCCACTACACTTAGAGCTAACGGTGAATGAGAATGGTCAACATTGCAGAAGGGGGAACATTGGCCAACACAGGCACCTAGATACAGAGGGGCTTGTATAACAATTGAAATAAGAATGAGTTACAAGGAAGCAAGTTCTTTGGTGGAAAAGATATTTTTCAAATAATATACAAATTCTTTCAAATGACCAGAAATTTCGTTAAATCGTATTTCATCCAAAACAGCAAAGAAAATGTTATGCCAGGAAACAACTTCCAAAAGATCTGCAGGCATAGAAGTTGGGGGGGGGGGGATAGCATGTCACGAAATGGATTCCATGTCTCACTGTCTTTCCCTCAGACACTTGAATTCCGACGATATTCGTCCGTTACGAGCTTTTGGTGGCTGTGAATGGTATATGGCTGCATCTGGATGGTAAACAAGGACTTCCCTTCAATATAGTGAGGCAAGTTCTGCTACTTGAAGAAACTCTCAGGTCAATATAGAGAAAGTTAACGTTTTCTCCCAGCCTGCGTTTATTTCCACCAGCCTGTTCAGTGCAGACCGAATTAGTTGCGATTTTGAGCGTGGAACTTCCCAACTTGCCCCTAGCGGGAAGTCCTTGTTTCGGGCCCTCCTGAACATCGAGTCCACCTATTTCTGACACCTCATGACCTTTGTTCATAGCAGCGAGAAAGTTCGCTTCCTCTTCAGTGACAACCAGTGACAACCAGTTTTCCCCTCTCCTTTCCAAAATATCCTGCTCCCACCCCTCAATTTAATTCCACTCCGCAACAAACTGCTCTTCCCAGAGCTTGATTCGTCTCCCAGTTCTCTCGATAGACACTCGTGTCTCTAGCAACTAATTTGCACGCATTTCTCCTTCCCCTTACAACCAGTTCACGCATTCAGAGCCCCACTCTATTGCATATCCTATTCTAGTCACTTCTTCTTTGTACATGTAAGTGCTCGAATCTTGTTGTGATCTCCTAACTCTTCGAATTACAAGTTTCGTGCTACAGTAAAGCCCATCTCCGTGATTCTTTCAAACCTACAGTGTCCATTTTCGTTGTCCCGTTGTAGTTAGGTCATGTTTCGTATCGTTTACTAGTGTTTTTCAATGCTGAATCGAACGGGATGTGTCTGGGAAGTGTAAGACTGTGTCTAACTGCTTAACCAGGAAATTGTCGGAAATATTTATTGAAACATCTGGTTTCATATGTAGTTACACATATGAGTTGTCGTTTCTCGAATTGTTGAGATAGCTACAATATTTTTTAACGTCGGGTTGAATAGGTTAGGTCATTACCAAGCTGTGCAAGAGAATACCGGTTGGGTAAACCGTCTTGTACTAATTTTCAGGGTTTTTACATCATTTGTACCACGATGATTTCAGTTCATTTCACTTTGGTGGAGGAAAGCGGTTAAATAGTAAGATTGGCATTATAAACCCTAAGAGTTGGAACTAGCCTCAACGTACAAGAGCATCACTAAAAAGTGGACGGTAGTTCTGGCAATATTTTGTAGGAAATTATGTAGATAGATTTTAATTGAAAATCAGGCGGGATTAGTTCGCAAGTCTCGGGTGATTTTTAGGTTTTGCTCAGAATGAGAGGTTCGAGTGAAAAGTAAACGGTGGACAGTACTAAAGCGTGTACCCTAGTGGTCTTACGCTATCGACTAATATTGTCCTACCGTCCACAGCGCTTTTGTTCCCATCGTGAATCGATTTCGAAAATTGCCTGTCAAAATAAACGAGACCGGAACCTTAAACTTTCGGACCATCAATCACCGATCAGCGGAACGAAGCTCGTGCCCTTCGAGGTTTAACTAAGGGATTAGAGCTTCAAGGGCGGGCCGGATATTATGAAACGGAGCCGACATATGGTCGAAGATCCCCTGGCAAACTGTACGTTGGCTGTCGGGAGATAATAAAGGCAACACCTCCACATCTTTTTGGGATGGTTACCTTTCGTCTGCAAGGGGTTCCGTGGGTGGGACAAGCGGCGGCCAAGACGTTTTCTTTTCTTCTTTTGAACGTTTGTCGAACTTATTTACAATCGTTTTTGAGTACGAAGATTACAGATTACTGAACCTCATTGGTGCTCATGTTGCGCTCCTGGGAGGAATAAGCTCAAAAATGACTCGAGTCAATCGTTGAAGGTCGGTGTGTGGGTGAGAATAGCGACAACGCCTTGCAGAATCCTACTCAAAGAGGCGATTTCTAACTTACGAATTCCGAGAGCAAGTTATTTTCAGCTCAGGAAGACATCTATTGTTCTATACACGTCCAAGAAAGAAGGAAAAGAAGGCAGAAAAGATTCAAATTGAAACTCTTTCACTGCTTCATTTTCATGACTCATTCGTTCACAACAAAAACCTAACGAGCCCCGATGAATGGCCCAAATGATCTGTAAGGAAACCTGATCTTATAAATCGGTAGCTGTGTATCGGCGTGAACTCAGATTCAATTTAATAAAGCAGCTACTTCGCTCGAAACCACGACACATGTGCTAATAGCGTAAGCAAAGAGAGAGAACACTTTTCTGATCAGTCTTCACACTCTTGTGAATGAAACGCTCCAATTTAGTGGAAAGGCGTTTAGCAGGCAGGGCTCCGCACTCCGCAATGTTCTGAATAATATGGGAAACATCTGATGTGTATGGGGTCTGTTGTCGCCCTCGCTCGTGTTCGTCAGCCTTCCAATTCCATGTTTTCTGGGGTTAATTTTCTCCTTCTGTAAATGTTAACCAAATCCCATATTGAAATTCCATCCGACTCCAGTAGCTCTGCCCTATAGCTAACATGTTGTTGACGCCATCGTCAGAACTCGCTGATCCGACACTAGGTTTTTTTTTGCTATCCGCCGCTCAAATAGTAAGGTCAGTATAGTAATCGTGTCAAAAAAAAGTTGAGTTTTCTTCAGATCTTTACGTTTTGAGGCCCACTGAATCCAAAAAAAAAAAACAGCAGTTCGATTAGCGGGAGAACGGTTGAACCGAATCAGCTGGTTCTTTTTTGTTGTTTTATTCGCAATTTCATGTCGACACCAAAATAAGGTTATAGGCGATTAACATCGACGGGAAAGGGAAGAGGAGGGGAGGTGTACCAAAAACTATAGTTTTCGCATTATTCTCAAACATTTTTTATTAAACTTTCAAATGATCTTTTAGTAGTTAGTACCTAACTTTTCTCCCTTACTAATATCTCCATGAAAACACGGTGAACGGAGATATACGCCTAAAAAGCCGTAATGGGGTTTTAACGCTTTTAGACAAAACGGTTTCAACGATTTTCATCAAACTCACAGAATGTGTTTAAATAGTCGATACCTATATATTTTTCTAAATAAATGTTCTCCTGACAGTCCATTGAGCAGATATAAAAATCAAAATGTTTCGAAAATAATGTTTTTTGAACATTTTTATGATTTGCCAAGTAACGGCGTCAGTGGATTCAATCAATCTTGCGGACTGTTTCTTAGCAACCTGTACTCGCTTTTTATTCTCCGTAGTTATGTCTGTATCTATCCGTTGAACGGAGATATAAGCTGTGATATCTCGAAAAAAGAGATTTGTCGAATATTAATGCACCGGTGTTCGAATTTTCTCTAAAAGGGCTTAAACGATTTCTATAAAACTCACGGAATACTCTCAACAAACTAGTACCTACATTTTGATTTCTGTAAACGTTTCTATAGAAATGAGTTGAACGAAGTACATGTAGCCGGTCGGATTTACAGGGGTTGCGGAAGGTTGTGTGTTGCTACGTACCAGATATTTTTCTCTTGCTTTAATGTTTAAATTAGTGGTGGATCTAAAGGAAAGCGTGAGGGGTGAGTGCTTTCCTGGTTACATCCATAAAGATTATAACAATAACAGGTAATAATATTTTTTTAAACACAAAAACAAATGAAATACCAAATAAAAAACCACCTCTCCTCCATCCTAACCAATTATCTGAATCCGCCAGTGGTTGTAACTGTACTCGCTTGAAACGAGTCGCTCCTAAGTGGTAGATGGATCTTGTATTCAATCAACAACACTGGAAGACGATAATGAGTTGTCACAACGTGTGTCTGTATTCCGCCTCCTTCGCAACGCCAAGAGCCGATTTGCTTGTCTCTTCTTTGATCCACAGACGCATTATGATGCTAGTGTGTTAGTTTTGCTTAGCCTCACTGCAGTTAGTGAGTGGTTCGTAGGCCCCGCCTGAAGCACCCTCACGAACGAAGATCGGCTGGTGGACCATATGGTGCTCCTAACCACGACGTGATATACGAACCGCGGCTCCTCAACTCATCACCGGGTCACAAAAAAAGAGGTGTTGCCTCGTATTATTAAAAGGGAAATAAAATATATCACAACAAACGAACCCCACCTTTTTAAATTGGGTGGACTTGTTCAAAGACCAGGCGCGTGGTGTAGAGTAGGGAAAAGAAGAAACATCATTAGACGTCAGGAGGTCTTGGACGACGTTGCCCTGGCGAAGAAGGATCTCGAAAAAGAATGGAGTGACGCAGAGGGAGTCAGCTCCCACTAACCTAATTGAGTTGAAATTTATTGAGGGCGTTATAGCTGAAGATAAAGGTAAAAAATGAGGCGTTCGGTTTGGTGGGAGATTCAAAGGTTTAGGGAGCGACAGTAAAAAATTAGTTTGCATAAAAAGGTAGGCCTGGTATGTAGCCCCGTGTGCAAGCGGGAACGAGCGCTTTTGTTTCCATCCCATAACTGACCTCTCCACAAAAGCTTTTAAACGGAGAAACCGTGAAGTGGTGGAATGGGGGAGGCTCCATTCGGGTCGTTTGAGGCTGCCGAGATGAAAGAGACGAGAGGCTGACGACGATTTTTTTTCTTCAAGTTTTAATTGTTTCACGCTTTTATTGAGGAGTTTACAGTTCCCTCGGTAAGTCTTTATGGTTGGACGTGACCTGTGAAATACCAATTAGTGCAGTTCAACGTTTTGGAACTATGTACCTTCCGCGACAATTGTAGGCACAAAACCGTTCGTAATTGAAGGGATAGCCACGGAAACCAGGCTAAAGTGCATTTACTCTTCACCACCATGGAGAGCAAGCGCAGGACTCGTGAAAAATCTAGACACGGCTGCTTGCTCAGTCCTGAATAGCGCTTATGCCTGACAGCGATATCAAGCTCTAACTTTTGCCAATCTGAGATTTCACCCCAAAAGACATCTCAGTGTTCGAAAGGAACATTCGGTAATAATACAGCTTTTTTCTACTACTACTTCCCTTACTGAACATTGGTTTTGGGGATAAATCCCATAAATCTAGATTTGTTGCTCAAACCATACCTGACCCGGTGGACGTATTGCCGTAGATTTTCCTCGTACCTGTAGGGTCGTCAGAGCGTCCTCCCCACTTCATAATTATTGATTTAGTTTCACGTACGGTGATCACCATTTGACGCCAATTTAAGGGTACGAGTGAAATTTCTTTAAAACTAACAATAGTTATCATAAAAATCAGAACTTAAACTATTTTGTTTCTCAAAAACAGTTTCAATGATTTTGATTAAGCTGTTAGTAGCGGTAGTCCTAAACAGCGCGACGGTACCATATTTTGCCTATTCGTGGGAAAATGATGAGAGCAGCACAATAAATTATCAAACATTCGATTTTTCGATTTCAGCTCAATTTTTTACTTTCCACGACCCAAAGGGCAAGGAAGTGTCAAAAAAAAAAGTAGGGTTTTCTTCACATCTTTACGTTTTGATGCCTACTGAGTCCGCAAAACCTAATTTCTGTGCGTGGTGCGTTTCTGTAGTTTTTATTGGCGGGAGGACGGCTGGGCTGATTGAACTGGTTCTTTTTTGTTGTTTTTCGTTATTTTTTGTAGACGCGAGAATAAGGTTATGGGCGATATTGGTCGATGAGAAGGAAGGTGGAGGGAGTTTTCGCCTTTTTATCGATTTTCATTAAACATTCAACTTACCTTCTACTAGTCAGTACCTAACTTTTATTTTCTATACGTATCTCCATGAAAATACGGTGAACGAAGAAATAGGCCCAATAATAAAACATGTTTATACACTTTTTGGCTAAACGGCGTCAGCAATTTACACCAAACACACAGGGTGTTTTCAAATAGTTAATACCTATATATTGTTCTGAAATAATGTTCCTCTGGCAGTCTATTGAACAAAGATTAAAATGAAAATGTGTCGAAAATAACTGTTTTTCGACATTTTTGTAATTTCCCGAGTAAATGTGTCGCTGGATTTGATCAATCTTAGGGAGTATCTTCAAGCAACTTATATCCTCATTTTGTTCTCCGTAGTTATTTCTGTATTTATCTGTTGAATGGAGATATAAACCATGATAGCTCGGCAAACATGATTTGTCGCATACTAATTTATCGGTTTTTCAATTTTCTCAAAAACGGCTCTAATGATTTCGATCAAGCTTACAGAGTACTCACTAACTAGTACCTACGGTGGTCTGGCAGGGGCAAGTATCTTTGGGCCGAGAATTAGAGCAGCGATCCCATGGGGGTCGCTGGCCATGGTGTTCCAGGTGTCTGCGGTGACGGTCTGTGTGCAGCTGCCGCTTCAGTCCCCTCTGCACCGGCAGAAGATCTACGTTATGGTGGACAGTCAGGCCACTCTCAAGCCCTTGGCCTCGTATTGTCTGATGTCACGGCGGGTGTGGGAGTGTCTGACTGGACTGAAGCCAACAGCGTAACACTTTGTTGGGTGCTCGAGCATCAGGGAAGAGAGGGAAACGCCGATGGGCTGGCAAAGAAGGAATCGGCGCAGATCCCTGTCAGCCCTGAGCCTTTTGTTGGCTACTTACGTAGACAGGTTGGCAAAAGGGAGGGTAAGTGCAAGGTTTCCCCATTGACAGGAGTCGCCCAGCCTTGGACAATCAAAACTCTTCATCCGGCTCTCCAGAGAGAGGTCCAAGGAGGTGCTTGCACTAGGGAGGAAGCATATGAGGATCATATGTGGCCTGTTTACAGGTCACTGTCCGCTGAGGTACCTTGCTAATATTGGCAAGTGTGAGGTACAGGTATGCAGGTTCTGCGAGGTGCGACTACAGACAGCAGAGCATGTGTTGTGGATATGCGATGGACCCTTTTTTCAGCCGGCAGAGGTGGCGAATGCAGAACTTGCGGATGTCCTCCGCTTAGTGCAGGGGTAGTGGGGGCGTATATGTGACGTCGTACCAAGTGAGCCCAGTGCCTTGCAGTCTGGGGATGCTTTAAAAAAAAAAACAGAAAAACACTAGTACCTACATTTTGCTCTCCTGTAATGATCCTGTAGAAATGCGTTGAACCAAGATATTGCGCCCTTTATATGTAACCGGTCGTCGATTTTACAGGGGTTGCGGGAAGTCGTGTGTGTGTTGCTTCGCGGCAGATATTTTCATTTCAATTCCGGTCGTATGATTATCGTGTTCTCAGAAAAATTAGGGTAATAATCCAAGATACTCTCTATATTGTGAGAGTTTAATAATGCTCACAAGATTACAAATTCCCGAGTGCACTGCCGTTTCACTTACCACCACTTCTCAGAGTTGATCCTTAAACGGTAAACACAATCCTTTTCAAAAAGATCGTGTTGACAGGTTCGTAAGTCATTACAGCATGGCACATTGGTAGTTCAATAACTGTATATTTAAGTGCTTCCACTGAGTGAAAAATGGATTGGATTAGCAACTATAATCGTTCGTTGAATGTACATGGTGCTGAGGAATGTCGTGTGACGCGTTTTTGACGTGACATCCCGAATTGTGCAGTATAACCAAAATAAAGCCGTTCATTTCGAGGTTTGAACTACCAGCGAGGTATCGAAATATACAATACTACCAGAGTAAATATCGAACCTTCAATAAATCATCGGAAAGCCGCTATAACTCATGCCGTGACATAATTTAGGACCCGAACTACCGCAGAGCGGTAAAAAAAACGCATAATCTGAGGGCCTTTTCTGGAAGAAATTAACTGTTACGGCCTGGTCTTTGGGTGAGTTCCTGAGGCCATCTGGAGGACTGAGGCGATTGACGGAGGGTCTTTTAGTTCGAAAACTACCCCGATCTCGGTTTGGGTACTAAAACGAATGGGATCCGATTCGATAAATAACGAACGCGTCCTCGGAATTTCACCTGAAGAGATCGAAGCATTGAATCAAACTTATCGCTCCAACTTATCAGGAACACATTAAAAATAAATCAGAGCGGATATCGTTCCCTCGGCGTGAAGTTACTGGACGATCCATCATATTTCACTGTCCGGAGTAATTGGTTTTCCTTCTCCTCCCCTCCCCCCTCCGCAACCTCGCCTGCCAACAGTTTCCCTTCGCCAGAAGAAGGAGAGGAGCTGCTGACGGTGGCCTTTTATGTTCAATTTTATTTTACGAGCGGACATGCGAAGAGGCGCCGAAGGCCGAATTTTCAGACAACGGCTTAAATGAGAACCGAACACGACACGACGCTATATTTTACGACCGCCTTTCCTTTTCTAAGGGATTTGTCCGCCGTAAATTACGATTATTGTTTTATACAATTCTGAGGAGTCGCCTCTGAAAATAAAATATCTGGTAGGAAGCGTCACACAACTTTCCTCGGTTCCACGTACATTCACCGATTGCTATCGCTCCGTCACAGTTGGAAATGGCAACACGCTGAACGTTATATCTGAGCTAATTTATATCATCGGTTCCGTTTCAATATTTGTTCGCATTGGACGCTGGTTTGATGGTTTCATCTGAAGAAAATTCAATAAATCTACTAAAACTATTTTCCTCAGTCTGGCTCCTAATCCAATCGATTTTTGTGTCAGTTCGTACGAACTTGTTTATAACGTTCTAGTACAAAGTGTTAGCACTTGAAGTTCTGGAATTCATTGAGCTGCCGCTATATATGTCATGACCTTCGTTCGAAAATTGACGGAACTGTCGAATAGATTTTTCAGGGAAGGTTCTGGAACTATAAGGAAAATGCTGCGAGAAAATGAACACTAGTGCTGTTTGGTGCATGAGAGGGGAAGCTTAACAACGAAGTTGATAAATAAAACGGAACTCGGTGAGCGTGAATGAGGACCGCATTGAGCGGAGTTAACAGAATAGTGATATGATGTTAAGTATATAATTGCGTACACAAGGGCGCTCTAAATGTGCGTGAACTGGTTGCATGGGAAACTAGAGCGGAGAGAGAATGATTAGAGCTGTGACTAGCTAGAGAGTTGATAGAGGAATGTCTATAGAGTGCACTGGGAGACGAGTGTCTGGGAAGAACTGTGTGTGTTGGAGAAGGAAGTTAATTGATGGGAGGGAAGGACATTTTGGAAAGTTCAAAAGGCGAAATCCGTTGTCGCTTCAGAAGTTAAATCAAACTTAATCCCTTTGTCGAGAGGAGACGCCAGGTAACATGAGAAAGGGTCCAGGTCCGAAATAGTTGGATTGAACGCTCCTGCGAAAAGCCCAAGCTCAAGATTCCAACTACTTCGGCCTGTGCCGAACATTCTGCGGCAGCAGAATAAACCTTGAAATGGGATTACCTTATTGGCTAGCGCTAACAAGGACTGAGCAGGAGGATTCAGCAGAGCTTAGAGGATCCAAGGGCTAGAACACAGAGTCGTAAGACAAGCGTAAGTGTGGGGAGACCAGTAATGGGGGGGGTATGAATTTAGTACGACAATGGAGTGCTTGAGCTTAAATACAAAGGGAAAATAGGGAAAGGCACAATGGGGTGGTGCAAAAGGACAGGCGCACGGGGAGAACTATACGAGCGATATTTATGTAAGCAAAAAACTGTAATGAAAACGCTTTTCCTCGTAAAGCGGTTTTTAGAGCAAATTTGAAGAACGTACTCATCTCATTTTCTGCAGTATTTTGATTAACCGCTGTTGGAGGCCTAATTGTGGGTGACACGACGTGGCACAAGCCACTATATCGGTATGAACAGTCAGTTCGCTCGTACCGTGGAAAATTTGAAGTCGTTAATTAAAACACGTTTTGTTATGCCCCCGTTTTGTCTGAGGAACATTCATTAAGAACGATATATAGGTAAAGTTAACGTACCTGTTAGTGAGTCCGTCTCCTCTGGCTTGTGAGTTACTGTGGGCAAGCGCTTTCGATGTAAAGACATCATCGTCTGGCCGTTAAGTCAGTACTGGAGTCAGTCAGTTGGTCGTGGTCTTTATATACAAAGAGAAAGGTGAAAGGGGTGATGGAGCGTCGGGGAAGGGGCGGGGAGAGGTCTTGTTGGTCAGTCTTGTTAGTAGTACCTTAGCCGGACTGGCTGTGTTAGGTATTAAAGCAATAGGGTTATGTCCGCCAGTAGGCAAATTACTAAAGTTAACGTACCTGTTAGTGAGTCCGTCTCCTCTGGCTTGTGAGTTACTGTGGGCAAGCGCTTTCGATGTAAAGACATCATCGATATATAGGTATTGATCAATTGAAGATCTTGAGAGATCGAATTAATTGGCTAAAGCCGTTTTTGCGAAAGATTGAAAACTTCATTTTGGTGGCCAGGCAAAACGGTAATTAACCGTTATGCAGAACAATAGTGGTAATATTGTCGGGCAGTTTGGTGAAATTCTTTGAAATTTCAGCAACAAGTGTTGGAAAGTACGGTTAACCGAGAAATGCATTTCGAATTATCCTTATTACAGCAGATCCTCACCCCATTTCTCATACAAAAGTACCGGTAAACGTTTAAAAAATCAGGTGCACCGCATCACACAACATTCTTTAGCATTGTGTCGTCTGGCTTTTTCAACTGACTCAATTTATTTTTCACTTAGTTCATTTTAACTTAGTAAAACATCACTTGACGGCGCCAGGTGTGGTAGCGCTTACAACTTCGGAATTTATTGAGCTGCTCGTACTCATTCCCGTACCATTATTGAGCAATTGGTACACACATAATTAACCAGACTGTAAACACGATTATTTTGAAAAGGATTATTATCATTTTTCCAGTGTTATCGGGTTAAAACGATTAGAAGTGGTAGTAAGGTGAGAAGGCGGTTGAAATTCCGGAATTTCTGAAGTAGCCCCTGTACATCTTATGAGCGTTATTATAAACCCATCGTACAGGTAATTGGTCGGAGTGCCATCTGAATTTTTTTGAAGACCGGAGGAACATTTGAACGGAGTTTATGATGAAGAAATTGCGCTAAAATCGATTTTCATCGAAATGTTCGGTAATTTATTGTGCAGCTCTTCTCATTTTTCCACGGATGAGAATTTCGTGGTATTGTCGTCTGATTAGGAGCTGTCCATAAAAGAAATTTAATCAAAATCGTTAGAGCCGTTTTTGAGAAAATATTTGGTGTTTTGATCACTATGATGACTATAAGGTAATGCTCATACCCTTATTTTGGCGTCCCATGGTGACCTTCGAGATAGATGTGAAGTTCGAGCTGATTTGATTCAGCGTTTTCTCTCAACCGCGTGTTTTTTAGATTCAGTAGGACTGAAAAGACACACTTTTTTTCAGCCGATTACATAACTTCTCTTTTTACTTCTTATAGCCAAGGAAACGGTCCAAACGAGTGTATAAATTCACAATCACAAAGTTGCTCTGAAAATTAGGCAA
Organism: Pachypeltis micranthus; assembly: GCA_020466155.1. NCBI lineage: Eukaryota > Metazoa > Arthropoda > Insecta > Hemiptera > Miridae > Pachypeltis > Pachypeltis micranthus. The sequence continues at coordinate 44,235,244 of CM035770.1, read as the reverse complement.
GGTCAGTTTCAGTATCTTCAGCCTTTAACGCGCCGAGTCGTCGGTCTTGAACGAAACATTCGCTTTTGGCTTAGCATCGTAACGTTCACAGGTGCGCGCAAACACGTCGACGAAATCAACCCGAAAATTAGGGCCTCGTCAATCCCTGGATCTTTGACTCAACTTCGGGCCCAGCCGTGCAGAAATAAAACCTTCATGAAAAGTAATAAGGGAGAAAAGGGCGGCCAGAGGGACGACGTTAATAACGACGTGGGAGGAATAACTTTCCGAAAATCATAATTCATCCGACCAAAAACGTGAGTGGGGGCTTTAAAATCGGCGACCACATTTACAACAATTCGTCATTGATTTGGCCGCCACACAGGGAGAAAAAGAGAGAAGAGGGGAAAGGGCTGTTAAGTAGTTTAGTGGACCCTCCAGTCAAATTTACTGCGACGCGATATGCGCAGAGTTAATGAGCCATTGTCCATCACTAAGTTGTATTGGTGGGGGGAGGATGCTTATCTATCGAGTTAAAACATGGTTATATTTGAAATCCCACAACAACAAGCCACAGCCACTTGCCTCGACCTGCATCGCAGGTGCGAACATATTGGTTGGATGATCGTAAGGCAATGTGATGAAAAACCACCGACGTTTGTTTCAAGCCCTTCAGATCCACTCTTACTACTCTTCTGACCGCGGGAAAGACCTATCAAATACTTTTAAGAGCACTACTACCAGTCACTTGCATGTACACAGTCCCTGGACTCCCGGATTGTGCGTGTGTGCACCTCCGACTTGCCAATATTGGCTAAGTTAAGTAGAACTTTGGTGGACAATGCCCTGCGAACAGACCAGATACAATTTGCATACCTTGCCTTAAGGAACCCTTTCTCTCGGTTCTCTGAGAATCAGATACTTTTGGCCAGGCACACCCTGCCAGGGACTGTTGACCATAAATGTTTCTGGTAGTTCAAAGCATCTAAGGGGATTCCCAGTGTGCTGGTCTCATTTGTCACGGGGCATCAAAAAATAGTGGGCTATAAAAGTGAAATATCTGGTGCGTTGCAACACACAACTTTCCTTAGCTCTACGTTCATTCACTTTGTACGTGGCTTTTTCTACTTACTCAATTCATTTATCACCCAGTTCATTTGAACTTGGTCAAACAACACTTCCCGGTAGCAGACAGTGGTAGAGCTTACAGTTCCTAAATTCCTGTGCTGCTCGTACTCATTCCCGGATCATTATGGAACAATCGGTACACAGAGAACTAATGAGGCCGTGAACATGATTTTTTTGAAGAGGATAGTAATCACTTTTGCAGAGTTATTGGGTAAAAACTTTTAAAGCTGGTAAAATTCCGGAAGTTCAGGAGTGACTCGCTTTCATAGTATGAGCTTTTTTACTGGATTGGAATACTACACAAACTCTTTTTAACATTCTAGTGACATTTCAGCGGAGTTTATAATAAAAAACCGCGCTGAAAAAATTAGTCGAAAATTTTGATAATTTATTGTGCTGCTCTCGTCACTTTCCCACAAATGAGAATTTTATAGTAAAATAGCCTTATTGAGAGCTATCAATAAAGAAAATTTAATTCAAATCGTTAGAGCCATTTTTGAGAAAAAAATGTTTAGTGTTTCGATCACTATGACAACTACAGTTAACTTTCGGTGGATTTTGCTCATAACCTTATTTTGGCGTCCCATGGTAACCTGTGGGCTTTATATCAAGTTTGAGTCGATTTGGTTGGTCGTTTTCACACATACACACAGACTATTTTCGCAAATAGTGTTTTTCAGAATCGGTGGGTGAAATTGGGGGGGGGGGGGACGTAAAGAATGAAGAGATCTCAAAAAAAATTCTCAGCCGATTACATAACTTTCCTTTCTACTTTGTAGAGCCGGGGAAAGTAAAAAAGGGCAACGTACTGGTGGAATGGTTGTAAGAGTGTGAGAAATCATGAATGAGGTTTTATGGTGTCAGTGAAGTGCTCCTGGATCAGCAAAAATGACCGGGACGTTTGACCCTTGCACTGTAACGGATAGAACTCCGAGTACATTGGCCCAAACACAATGTATTGCCTGGGGGCCAAAGGTGTCGTTAGTCAACACAAAAGAAGGGAGGTAAGTGATATGCGCAGAATCTTCAATGTCAGACAACGTGTCAAAAAACAGACATTTTCATGAGGTGCGCCAGCCACGCAAGACCAGAATCTGAGAGATCCCATATAGCCAAATAAGCCTGGAAGGCAAGCCGCAGTCACCAAGCAGCCTAAGCTCAAATGGTGACCAGGCAATCAGAGTCCACATGTGGGACTTGTTTGGCCAGCCTTCATTTCCTCTGCTCTTACAATCTTGATAAGGGTTCAGTCACTAGCCACACCTGATTCCAGTGACCCATTTTTATCTTCGCCCAAAAAACTCAAGTTGTACAGTCTGCTTCTCATTTATTGTCATCCCTGTATTCATGCGTTGATTGCTTTAAAGAATCCGAAGAAAGCGGAGAAGTTTCTCACTGGGTGTTGGAATCCCGTTACTCACCTCATGCTTTACAAGACACAGGCCTAATGACAATTGATTATTGGCGTCAATTGAATGTCCAGTCGAGGTGCTATCTGTGTATAACGAATTCCTCATGGAAACCCCCTGGGTTTGAATTACTTAGGTCGACCTCTTCTCTTCTGGTGATATGTGACCGCCTCGGTAATTAAGTCTTTACCCGAGGGCTCGACGAGAAAGCTGAATAAAAGAAACGTTTTTTGTGAGTTAAGAAGGGCGTTTGATGCGGTGGGCGAAGGCTGGTACACAATTGTTGACGCCTCGCGGCTTCTGACGCTATTCTTCTCATCTCCGCCCTGTCGGACAAGTATTAGAGTAAGACAAGTATTATCCGACATTTTGAAGTATAATTTCTGCTTTTAAAAACTAAGCTCTTCTCTCGTTCCTTATTCAGCTTGACGTTACTGAAATCATCGTACTCCACTGCTTTGCCATATTTAAACGTCCACCGCTGGTAGCAGAGATGTCCCAAACATTGACTTATTAATCGATTTCTTAATTATTCCTCGAAGAGCATCAGTACCACGGATAGAGGCATTAAAAAACCATTAGTGGGTGGCACAGACGAAAAGGTTTCACAACTTCAGCAGCGCCTTGCTCCTTCTCTACGCCGGAAATGGACTTATCGTGGGTGGGAATAACGGATGTAAGATGGTACCTTCTTCATTAATTGTTTTTCTTTGTGCGCTCTTTGACAGCTTATTTCATACCCGCTCGCCGGCTTCTGCTTTCAAATGGGGGTTTCATAATCCTAAACTGTCTTACGCCTCGTCACAAGGGAACTGAATCATTGGACTTAGAGTTCTACTTCACTGAGTTTTGTTCATCTTGATAATGTTGATTTTTATGACACACCTCCATTATGTGATTTAGAATGGTTTGATACGGTTAAATAGCCTGGTGATTCGTACGGGTTCTGCCATTCTGAAACGGCTGGCAAACTTTGCGTCTAATCCTCACAAAATAGTGCTTTAATTAAACGTAAAATCGAAGAACACCTTTTCAGTCCGGTCCCAAACACTAAACTCTCTATTTTCTCTTGGCCGTCGCTCATGACATAAAACATAATAACTGACTGAATGTGCATTTTTCTCGCCTATTTGGCGACATTCCAGGGCAGAAAGTTCAAGAAGACGGAGGGAAATGGTGAGTAATCTCCTGTGGATAAAGATTACCAATAAATCGAGTGTTAGTGTGATGATTGGGAAGAAGTTTTTCAGGTACGATTTGTCCGTCTCTTGCTGCAGACAATTCCAAAATCTTTGCGAGACGCCCGGTTCCACGAGGAGACCTATCACCGATTTGTACTATGGCTCCAATCCTTGGTTCTCCGTCTCATAGCACTCGTTGTTGGCGAATGAGTCGTTGATTCCGTTCATGTAGAGCTAGCAGGTATCGTTCTTTCCAGATTTTCCAAAAACGTTCAACCAGAGATTGGCCTTCTCTCCATTTGACAATCAGCTCTCGTCGAGCGTAGGTGGAAGCAGCACATTCTTTCAAAGTTTGAGGGGTCAATCCTCCACATTCTGTTGTAGGCCTGTGGTAAATGAGGAGGGGTAAGAACGTCATTTGTATTAATATCCACAAAAACATAGGTTAACGGTCTACTGCTGAGAATCGATTCAATTTTCACGACAACCGTGGACATCTGACTGTTATGTCATTTCTTCAAGCCGATTGTTCTGCGCAGACTTCTTAACCATTCCAACAAGCCTCTCGTAACCCCCCCCCTCCACCTGCCCAGCCTAGGTGGCTAATAACAGGTCATTCCGTTCGCTTTTCAGCTAGAAACAGTTCCAATAGGCTCACGATTTAACATCTTAGAATCCCCGATTAAACTATTAACAAGATGAAATTGTGCTGCAAATCGCCGAACTGCATTAAAAGTTAACCTTAACATTAGCTCCACATGTATGAATCGGGTAACCAAGCAAGTGAAGGCAGACGAAGCTTGTCACGTCAGAGCGACCATCTGTTCGGATGTACAGGGTGAGCCATAACAAATGGTGCAGTTTCAAAGGGCGATTTAAAAAAAAACGGTGCAACTTAGAAGATTACGGTTTGTTTTATTGAACGCCATACATCACCCCATTTCGGTAGATTAAGTCCTGAAAATTACATCAGGAAGGTGGGCGTCCTCAGCAGCGACGCACTGATGTAGGCGATTCCTGAAATTTTCAGCCGCCCTCTGGCACATTTCGATGGGAATCGCGGCGATTTCTTCCCTGATTCGAATCTTGAGGTCTTCCAGAGTGTGAGGTCGATGTTTGAACACCTTTTCCTTCAAGTAGCCCCACAGGAAAAAATCACACGCACTCAAATCTGGCGATCTTGCCGGCCACCCCTAGTCACCCCTGAGAGAGACGAGGCGTGCGGGGAACATTTCACCATTGAGATTCGCGCTGTGTGGGCCGTAGCCCCATCTTGCTGAAACCAAATATCCCCCAGATCCTCTTATTCAGCTAACTGGTTCAATTCGGGTTCAAAAAATCTTTCCAGCATGAAAAGATGACGCTGAGCATTGACGGTAACAGTCCTTCCATCCTCCTCGAAAAAATAAGGCCCAATCACCCCAAATTTTGAAATGGCACACCAGACAGTGACTTTCGGGGAGTGGAGAGGTCTCTCGTGAATTTGTCTTGGGTTGCGGTCACACCAATAGCGGAAATTTTGTTTATTAACCGCTCCAGAGAGATGGAAGTGGGCTTCGTCCGAACTGAAAAAAGTGGACGTTGCTGGGATGCGGTTTATCATCTCTTGGCATCGATTCAAGCGGTTTTGGTAGTCTGGAGGTGACAATTCCTGAACAATCATAATCTTGTACGGATGGAATGACAAGTCCATGTGCAAAATCCTCCTTAATGAGATGTTAGAGATGTTCAGTGCTACTGCGTGGCGTGCCTCCGAGCAGAGCGCCGAGGCGACTGTTCCACTGCTGCTCTCACTCGAGCCAAATTTTCAGGTGTTCTTGCGTTTCTTGGTCTTCCCGCACCTCTACGCCTTACTGTGGAACCAGTTTCTTCCAATGCTTGAACCCAACGTGCGATAACATTGCGGTGAGGGACGGGATCACGACGTGGGATGTTGTAACGCAGTCGGAAGGCCCGCTGGGTGGCGATGAACGAACGGCCACTTCCAAAAAACGTGCGAATGACGAAACCTCGTTGCTCTCCGCTCCAAACCATTGTAACGACTGAAAATGGGACCACTGCCCGGGCACAATGAGACCCCTCCCAGGTCGTTAACCCCACTACAAGGCATGCAGCACCCCTTCGAAACTGCACCATTTGTTATGGCTCACCCTGTATAATGGTACAAGATAGTATAGTATGCTGGAAGGGTAACGTCCCTGCAGCCTTGCACGTGTGTTATCATCTTTCGTCCGGTCACCCCCTTTTTCTTCTTTCTCTTTGACAGCAAGGCCGCTTTCGCCTTGGCAGCCTTCTGACGCACCTGGGAACAGCAAGCCCCCCTGCCCTCCTGGCTTCGATAATACTTCATGGCATGTGCAGACTGGACCTCTTGGTGGTGCCAGGCTTTTAAATGACTGAGACGGTGCCTTCTTGTCTCTTTGTTTATTTATTTAATTATTTTTTATTCTTCCTGGCAGGGGGGGGAGAACTTGGCACACAATTTTTTATTACTCCCCCCCCCCTACCACTATACTATGCCTAACCTAACCTACGCCTAACTACCTAACTCCCACTCATGCTAGTGCCACGCCTTTCGTCGTGCCACTTTCCAGTGAACGTCTCCATCTTGCTACCGCATTAATGGTAGCCCGTATGCCCCCCCCCCCAAGCGTCAACAAATTCCGCATTTGGATAAGGTTTTCCTCGCTAGAGATCTTCCTTAGTTATCTAATATTTTTTTCGAATCTGTGCAAGTGTATGCGATACTCCAACGTGAGCTAATTTACCATGATAGTGTCTTACTAAAAACTCTGTGAAGTATCCTTGTTTGGAAATAAGTATGGGAAAGTTCTCATCATAGGTAAAATCTTGCGTTGTAACTCGCCCTTTACACCTTACGCCTTGACTGGCTCCTAGTTTTTTATCATGCAAAATGTTTTGAAAGAATTAATTTTGAATTTTCTAACACCAAAGAATCGCAGCGTATTCCCTCAACCTCTAACTTTCTGTGCTTCTCTTTTTTCCTTAAATAATCCCCTGTTACTCCATTTTGGCGTTTGGACTGAGGTGCTAACAATTCCTCCTGTACTACGATTTATTGATACAAAATCCATCTGCCACTATGGTGCTGTGAATAGGATCCAGGAGATAACACCCGGGGGAAGGGATAATGTAGAAGCGAGGGTCTTTTGTTACCAGAGGTGGAGCGTTCAAAATGAAAAGTTAACCATTTCATTGGGAATAAGTCGGATGCAGCAGTCCTCAATATTATCGAAAGACATTCTCTAAGCGTGTCTGCCGTAGAGAGTTTGAACTACCCATTCGACGTATGATGTACGTAGGTCCCCCAGATAAACGCAGTGTCTCATCGTGCCACGGTGGTCCAACGAGAACCTTTTGTATACATAGCGGCAAAGGGGAGTTATAGTAGATGTGACGGCCCTTGGGAAATGAGGAGGAAAAAAAGGAAGAGATAAGAAAAGAAAACCGGTGGATGTTGCTGACCTGATTATTGTTTCCTACGAAAGAAGACGAATTCAAGTGAGACGAGATGGCCGACCGAGATGCCCTGCAAAGTACAATAAGGCGGTTCAAAGGTCTGTGATGACAGGTTGCGACAGAGGTTGTCGCTATGAGGTAATACGCAGTAACCCGACCAGACTGAAACTGGCTAACGAAGCAAACAAATAAAAACTACGCTTGGGCGCGAACAGTCCCATTAATTTGCTTGGTGCCATTGGACACATCGCGCCATGTCGGCCCTCACGCTTTTCTGCTACGGCAGTTCGTCTTCCTTGCTCTCTTCGCCCTTCCGACAACCCTGCAACCATTCCCATACTGCTCAGCAGTTAGGGAGAGTTCAGAAGCGATCTTACTCCGTCTCTTCTCTTTTCTTATTTTTGGCGTGCTGGATCCCATACTCTTTCGGTTCTGCAGCATCTAGCAAAATGGGTTAAAATTCACTAAGAGGGTTGTGGTAGTGTTCACATCGGCGCTATCCAGGCATATTAGGTCGTGTAAACTACATTACATGTGTCTATTATTTCGTAATAATTGCTATTATAAATAGTAAGTTGATGACCTAACCCTCCATTTATTGTAGTATTTAACAATGTAATTGAAACCAATATTTTATATCACGCTGCGTTATCTATAAAAAGCGTAGATTGTTATTTAAAAAATCGTAAAATTCTGCTGCTTCTTCGGTTTGGAACCATAATCAACATTTATACAGGACCCAATGGTTCGCTGAACTAAATCTTGATTCCGCCTTCCATAAAACAAGTTATTTATTAATCACTTAGCTCCTCTTGTCAATTAGCCAGGCTACTTGGTGACACCAGACGGTGGAAACAGGCTTCCAGGATTCCAAGCCCGTCTGGGAAACTTCACCTTTTTCTTTTCTTTCTTTTCACCGTTTGGGTCGGATCTCTCGTAGCCGCCGGTTGAAAAATGACCATCTGGCGCATGCTGTGGGAGCGAAGGGGGGGCTCTCCTCCCTCAACATTCCTCGAGACTGGACTTGCCGTCTAAAGAACCTCCCACGCCTTCGTGTCTATAGTGTTAACAGATATGTGTTAACACAACGAGTATGTGTGTCTGCGAATGATGCCCTCATACCGAGTTAGGGGAAAACCTTGCAGTTACGATCTACTTACTTTACATTAACCAACGCCGACTCTTGACAGCTTGGCCATTCGTCATCGAGACTGACGTAAGCCGGTCATACCTAACAGTACAGACATAAAAGTAATGTAATGCGCTGAAAAAAAATACAGTTCACGTCAGAACTTCGTGTTTTAAAAATTCGTGCGAATAACATCGCTTGAGATGATGTGAACACGATTGAGAGAGAACGGCAGACTCAAATGAACTCCATTTCGGTATTCCGTCTGCACATTGCTATGGAATTCCAAAATAAGGTTACTATCACACAACTTTCCTTAGCTCTACGTCAATTCTTCAAGCGAAACAGCGGGGGACACATTCCTGAATTTCTGCGGTAGCCCCCGTATACCTTATGAACTTTGTTAAAATCTCATCGTATAGACACTTGGTTGGAGTACCCCCTGACTTTTTCTGAAGATCCTAGTAACATTTGAGCGGAGTTTATAAGGAAAACTAAACTCGACGTTCGTCGAAACGTTTGGTAATTTATTGTACTGCTCTCGCTGTTATCACTAATACGAATTTTACGGTATTATTGTGTTGTTAGGAACTATGTATACAAGAAATTTAACCAAAATTGTTTAAGCCGTTCTTGAGAAAAAAAATTTGGTGTTTTTATCACTATGATAAGTATAGTTAGTTTTAAGCGTGCTCATACTCTTATTTTGGCGTTCCATGGTAACCTGCGGGCTAGATATCAAGTTTGAACTGATTTGGTCCAGCGTTCACAAACACACATACTGACCATTTTCCGTGGAGTCTGAAACGGAAAGATTTGAAGAGAACTCAATTTTTGTTGTCAGCCTATTACATCATTTTCGAGCCAAGAAAAGTAAAAACTGCGTAAACATAGTCTGCGAGCACATACCACGCCCAATATCCAAGAATAAGCTACCTGTTGAATCCCATTTTCCTTCGTCATGAAGATAAAGACGATTGGCGTTTTTCAGTTAAGGTAGGTTCTAGGGGTGAGTGAACCGAGGCGGAAGCAGTTTCCAGTGCGTCATACCAATCTGATTCCCATTCTTAAATAACGCTATCCAAACCAAACAAGCCTCAATTTTCCGCGTCTAAAATGAATAGGCGAGCTATCGAAGACGTTTTATTGATTCGAAGGTTATTGTCCCCGTGTCCCTTATTCCCCGTTATCTGTTTTTCAATTCATTAAGCCAAACGATTATAACATTGTATCACGAACAAGAAGTTGTATTATTGCTTTCCTTCATTAAATTTCTCAGGGGTCTACATTTTCAATAATTCCAATTTTGAAGATACTATTTATTTGATTTTATTTCGAGGCAAGTTCATTCACTTCATTGGTATTGCATAATTCTCCCACACGAAGCGGTTTAATAACCAGCAATTGCGCTCATGTTACGTGGTAGAGCCCCTACTGTGAGCTCAAACACGAATACAGGAATAGGAGAAATTGAAGAGGTCGAGACAGAAACGTGTGAAAGCTTTTGGTCGATACTCTCATTTCACGGCGTGGCGCCTGGGTTATATAGAGTAAGGGAGAGGGGGGACCGTGCCTGTGTGTGTCCTCGAATCAATCCTGGTGACGAGAGGTGACCAACACTTGTAACGAAATAAATTGGCCTGTAGAGTCGAGAGAAGTCCTCGGAGGTTTACGATGATTCCGACCGAATCACTGGAATCAAACCAGAGGCATTAACATACTGAGGAGGGTCGTGGGCGAGGACGGCGCCTGTCAGGTACCGCCAGGTCCCCTGAATCTTTAACTGTTCTCTCGTTCTGTCCCATTTGTATTAGCATTTTTCCTCGGAGCTAATCTTCGTGGGAGGCAGATCTCTCGCGTTATGAAATAATCTTCAACTGGTGTCACCAGAAGAGACATTTGGGCGCTCATTCAATTTAAACGGTGGATTCGGAAGAGCCAAGTGGTGGGGACATCAAGCTGATTGAAATAGACGATCTGAGGGACAAACGTGAATGTATTGCGATGTTGTCGCTCAGATAATGTAATAATGTTGATTGTATGTCGGTCTAGAGTGGGCTCGGTATATAGGTCAATTAGGACAATTAAACTGGAAGTGGACTGAAGTGACCTACTAACACACACCACCCACATGGTAGACCTGCGAGAATCAAGAAGACTGGTTTTACTGTAGTAAGAACTTGTAAATGGAAGAGTTGGGAGATCACAACAAGATTCAGTAGAATAGAATATGGGATTGCACGAACAGGGGGGCTCTGAATGCATGAACTGGTTATATGGGGAAGGAAAGAGGAGTGCGAACTAGTTGCCAGAGAGATGAGGAACGAGTGTTTATCGCGAGAACTGGAAGACTAATCAGTATCTGGGAAGAGCTTTGTGTTGTGGTGGGCAAATGAATTGAGGGTGGGAACAGGATATTTTGGAAAGTCCAGAAAGCGGATAACTGTTGTCACTCGGAAATAACTGAAGAGTAAGCAAACGTTCCCGCAACTACGGCTTGAGGTGTCAAAAATTTCAGGCAAGGCCTGAAACAAGGATTTCCCATTAGGGGCAAGTGCGGAAGTTCTGAGCTCAAAACCCCAACTAATTCGGCCTGCGTCGAACATTACATATCTAGCGAAATGGCATTGCATGTCTCATACACTCATCTAGACTTTTCCAAGAACCGTTTCGAACATATTTCGAATTCATGGGTGTTGGGCGCACGAGAGGGGAACATGAAGAACGAAATAAAACCAACACATTGAGCATGAGAAGGACTGTTTTATTATTACAAATTCAAGTATTTATTTATTACAAAAGGGCGACACAAGGGGACGACTCGGAATATGCGTGAACTGGCGTCAGAAACTGTATCAGAAGAAGAGAGCAAACTGTATATGAATAGGTTTGGGAGGAGCTGTCTGTTGTGAAGAGGAACGTGAGAAAAGAGGGCGAAATTATACTTCAGAATCTCCAGATGAAGGGAAAATTCGTCGTCAATTGGAATTAACTAAAGACGAGGAACTCCCATAGGTAACAAAAAGGGGTTGAGGACAAAGGTGTTTGGGGAAACAATAACTTTGCCGGTAAGGGCCGGTGCGGAAATTCCGAGTTCAAAAACCCATACTGATTCGGCGTTTTGCACCTTATAATGGGTTACGAGAGGTCAAATATGGCAGGGCTGTCATTAAATGTATTACAGATATCCAGTATTATGAACTGGAATCTGGAGTTATGACTTTGATTACGAAAAGGAAAACAATGTGAAGATCATGAAGAAATTTGAACTCATCATAAATGTATTCTGGTTCTTAGTACTCTAGGATTGTGAACTGCGCGATACCTATTCAGGTAATCATAGTACAGAGTTACGCGAGCGTTAATATGAAGTCATAATATCAGGTACGCCGCGTCACAACACTTCCCTAAGCTCTACGTCAATTCACTTTTGTTCATCGCTTATTATACTTACTCAGTTCATTTGAACTTTATGAAACATCGCTTCATGGCAGCAGACTTACATTTCCACAACTTATTGTGCTGCTCATACTCATTCCCGGACCATTATCGAGCAATTGGTACACTGAGAGTTGATAAGACTGTAAAATCGATTTTTTTTTCAAAAAGATAATAATCGCTTTTCCAGAGTTATCGAGTAAAAACTTTTAGAAAGTGTAGTAAGTGAAACTGCTGTAGTGGAAATTCCGAAATTCCCTTATACTTTTTATGAACGTTCCTAAAACGCTCATCCTATAGGCAATAAATTGGAGTACCACACCAATTGTTTTGAAGATTCTAGTAACATTTCAGCGAATTTTATAAGTAAAAACCCTGCAAATTATTACACAACGGTTTATTATTCTCATGAACAGCTTGACCTAGTATTACTGCTCTGAGACCCATTCCATTCGATTCAGCATCGAAAAATACTAGTAAACCATACGAAACATGACCTGACTACAATGGAACTACGGAAACTAAATATTCCCCTGGCGCCAGACGCCCGTAAACGTCTGTAGGCATTTATGATCCGATGTAGGAGTGTGCGGAGGAAGTGCCGCTCTCATCGGCTTTAACCTTCCTCCACCCCGTCGGGCAAAAAGAGTTGGAGAAATTGGGACGGGGACTTCCAGCGAACCCTCGGCCAAAACGGCTCGGACAGCGAACGGGGGACGGCGAACTGACATTGCAAATTTGGAATCCCCATGTCTTGAAACGTAAAGCCACAAATTTTGAAGGGGGTTGTAAAAAACGTTTCGTGACCGAAAACATAGGGTTATTATTCAGAATGAATAATAAACCAAAACTGCACTGAAATCTATTTTCGTGAAAAGTTTGATAATGTATTCTGTACGGATGGGAATTTCATTGTATATTTGCCTCATTGAGAACTGTCCGTATAATAAATTTGATCAAAATCGTTTGAAGCGTTTTTGAGAAGAAAAAATATTAGGTTTTTTACAGTCTGGTAACTATAGTTACTTTTAGGCGGATTTTGCTCATACCCTTATTGTGGCGTCGCACAGACACACCAACCATAGTGTTTTCCGGGCTCAGTAGGGTATGAAACTTAAAGATCTGAGGAGAACTCAAATTTTAGTTTCAGCCGATTACATAACTTTCCTTTTTACTGCGTAGAGCCAACAAAAGTAAAACCGCGCAACGAAGTTAAGGGCTGCTCATAATTCATCCGTTTGTGCTGCAATCTGGTCCCAAAAAGCAAGTCAAACAACGGAATCAGAAGAGGTCAGTCTAGTTGGATTCCTGGACACCTGGCACGTCTGAGCTGAGTGGTTAACTGAGGGATTAACCCAGGGAGAGATAAAATTAAATAGAATAAGAATTGGCAATGGATGACACCATCGTGAGAATGATTAGCTACATAATCACATTCCTGAGAGAGTTCAGAGTAACCAGCAACAGTGAGAATGAGAGTCGTGGCAACGCTTACGGATGAGTGTCTTCTTGATCAGGAGGAATGATAAGGGTTACAGGCAAATCTGCAGAACTATTGAGAAAGCTCGTACGGCCCAAGGCACATAACGCATCGGCTCTGGAACTCGTCCAACAGGGTTAATCGGGATGGCTCACCACAGGTATCAGTGGCGAATTGATCAAACGACTGGTGAAAGCTCAGCAGTCAGAGCTTCTTGACCTTGGGAACTCCGTTTGGGTTGAAGATAGCGACCTCCTTCGTACCAAATCGGCTCGAGCTGAGCTAAGCCAAACATTCTGGAGCTACTGCTAATTATACACAGGGCTCTTAGAGGAGAGCCAGGCATTGGCCACCTGAGGTTCCATCTCCACAGCATAGCGGTCGACTCAGAACTCAACCCTTTGCCAGCTATGTAGGGAGGCCGATAATTTTTTGCTGCCTAGCACTGCCTGCAACAGCTTTTCAGGTCTCAGGTCAAAGAGCTACGCCTTCTGAAGGTTTGGGAGCGCTTTGCAACGCTGGTAACTTGTGAGCTTAGTTTATAAGAAAAAATTATACTAAAATCAAATTTTTGATCATTCACTGTGCTATACTCATTTTCCCACATATTGTAGGCTACTGTTGTGTTGTTTGGAACTGTTCACACAATAAATTTAATTTAAATTGAGGCTGTTTCTTAAAGAAAAAAATGTTGTCGTGATCACAATGATAACTGTGTACAAGTTAGGGTTATTTTGGTGTACCATTAGAGCAGCAGAGGGAATATCAAATTTGATGTCTCGTTATACGAATACCTGTACAACTGAACGGAATGCGGGCCGTGGCTTTCATACGAAAGCCCAGGTGAGGGCTCAAGGTTGAAACAAGGACTTTGCGGATGCTGGATGCAGTGGATCACAGTCTCATTGCTCGCCGCACGCGTCTTAACCTCAACCGGGCACATAATTCTCGAGGAAGGAGTGAACACCATAACTCCCTGACCCTAATCACATAAGCGCCGCCGCACAAATAAAGACGTTCATTAGCCTAATTAATCGGAGAATAATTCGGGGAGTCTTGGAGGAGTCCGATGAATATTCGAAGAGCGGCTCGTGGAAGCAGCTGATTTCTCTTCCCGAGAGTGGGAAATGATTAATTGGCCGGGGAGGAACTAAAGCAACTAAAGGAGCCACTGAGAGGGAAATAGGTGTTGACTCGTCCCTTAGAGTTTGGAAGGAACCGTTCGATAAATGTCCAACTTCCAGAGCGAGAGAGATTTAATTGCCCTCCTCCTCAAACAACGCAGTCCTCCGCTTCAAATCAAAAATCTGAACCTGAGCGTGAAATGCTCGTGTCTCTAAGGAGTCCAACGGTCATTAAACCACCCTTGTCGCTATACAAAGGAAAAGGGTGAGGGAATCAATTACCGTCACTCGTCCCATCAGCCGTCCCAGAGCCAGCTACTAACTCCATAATTAGCTTAATTATAATACAAAACATTTTTAAATATCTGTTGCGACGAACGAAAATGGTCTGTGTGTGTGCATGTGAGTCTGGCTTCATAAGGGGACCGACGGTGCTGCTGGCAGCGGCTGGGTGGGCTGCTGGGTAATTGCCTTGCGCCATTCCTCCCTTACTACTGCCGCTACAGTTTCCCCGCAATGGGGCTGTAGCTGCCATCGCGATGGCAGGACAGTCTTCTGGAGGCCCTCACACGCAGGAGTGGCTGCAACCAAGCCCGATAACTCTGGGAAAGTGATAATTATCCTTCTCAAAAAAATCTCTCAAAAAAAAATAATTCTCACAGCACAAGTACGAGTGCCAAAAAAATTCTGGAGCTGTAAGTGCTATCACTTTCGACCACTATCGACTCGTTTGATGTTTGACATTCAAATGAAGTGAAATGTGAATTGAATTACTAGCAAAAAGTCATGAAAATCGTTGAACTTAGAGCTAAGGAAAGTTGTGTGATGCGTCGCACTTGAGGGTTTCTCAGTATTTCTCCTACAATCCCAATGTAAACAAGAAATCATCCCAATAAAAGCGTGTTGACATCCCCATACATCACTAAATTAATAGGGGTTAGGTGTACGAAAAAGAGAGAGAAATAGACACACGAATTGAACGAGATATAGGACTGTACTGGTACATTTTCTCACAACACGATGGAGCTTTGATTACACCGTCACTTAGTTAGAACAGTGGCTCTTTGAGTTAAGGATTGAAAGATGGGAGTATATTAGCGTGACACAAGAGGCTCTGAATCCTTGTACTGGTTGTGAGAGTCAGTAGAGCTGTGAGTAGCGCGAGAGTTGATAGATGAGTATCAATTGTGAAAGGTGAGAGGTGAGTGAGTTTGGGGGAGGAAGCCCAGAAAGAGGAAAGTCGGCCATCAGCTTAGGAAATAACTGAACAGGGAGACTGGACTTTCCTGCTGCTACAAACGAAATTTTTAAGGTCGGGAAGGGTTGAACTCGATGTTCGGGGAAGGCCCTAAACAAGGACTTCCCGTTAGGAGTAAGTGCTTCCACACTCAGGATTCCAACTAACTCGGCCTGGACCGAATAGTAAGGGCAACCCAATAAATTTTGAGAGGTAAGCGTCTATTTCATGACAGAAAAGTCTAGCCTAGGTCATGTTGTTGCTACACCTTATAATTATATTTTTTGTTTTATTTTTATATCATTTTATAATTTCGTTTACAAAGGATTGCGTTATTTTTTTAATCTATGTTCTATTGAATCAACTGGCATGGGCGAAGGGATGATCCAGACGGCACAGGCCCAGCTGGGTGATATTGCCCAGCTCAGCAAAGGATCAACCGTTCTCGTTTTTTTTCTTCTCCATCTGTTAGCATTCATCTGCAGATCTGCATTCTCGAAATTTTGGGGTCCACAATACCTGGCATCTGGATTGTTGGTTAAACCTAATTTTGAATTGACATAGAAGACTTCAGTGGAGGAGTACCACCCGGCATCTGGAAGATTATATTTGGAGATACCACGAAGTGCACTCGCTTCTTCGCCGCCGATTCCATACGCGTGGATATCTGGCATCATCCTCGTTCACCCTACGTAGCCTTTAGGTCGGATTTTATTAGTTATTTTCGAAAATTGGACACTTATAACCGAAAATGACCGTTTTAATTTACTCAGGAATTGTTTTATGGTCAATATATTGCTTTAAGTTTTATCTCATTTACTCCAGAGCTAACCACTTCATTTCATTCATATTATATTTTAAAGGCCGAAAGGTTCGTTTTGAAGGCGTTTTCCCTACAATTTCAGTATAATAAAGAAGTGTCTTGTGGATTGTCTGTACGCTGCATTATCAGTTTCCATGTAGAACTTTAATTTCTGCTGTTATACGAACGAGTGAAAAGTAGGTTGAATTGCCAGAGCGATAATAATGAGATCTCTCAGCTCTGGCGCTATTCACCCTCCATTCTACTCACTTGCTCTCGTTCCCCACAACCAGTTCACCTATTCAGAGACCCAATTGTTCCCATACCCTCACCCATTCACCACATTCATTCATTTATATCTTTTACTCCAACTCAATCTCCCCCTCCCGTGCACCCAACAAGTATGTACTGCAGCAGTAATTCAGTCCCCGCTGGTTGGGGACAACTCAAAATTGCAACCCTCAATATTGTAATCAATTCAAAGTTTTCTCGTTACAACCTGAGCGCAGAGCGGTTGACTGCCCAACTGAGGTACGCCCTAAAAAGAGCCAAATCACCAACATCCGTGAAAGAAGCGACTGCCTGGAAAGCCCCGACAACAATGACACTCGAGTTTATGAAGCGATAAAACTTGAGTTTACGGTCCATGAGGAGGGAAGGAAAATGTCATCGGGAGGTTGTAAATTGACGGTGTCGCCGAATATCAAATTAGCGCCCCGAAGTGGCGACACGACTCGTCCTCATGGTGCGATATTTAATGAGCGAAACGGATTTGCATTTGATGCGACTGAACGAGGCGATCGCCGTTTTATGGGTGAAATGTTGGTCGATTTTTTTCGGGTTTTTGTGAAGTTGTCAGACCCGTCTGAATCGACCAGAAGACAAAGTTGGCGGAGTTTCGTTGCAGCCAAAACACTCTGCAACGACCAAAGGGGCCTCTGCTGATTGCATAATTAATTAGGTAATACTTAATTAGGTTTTATTTGGCGAAGGTACGAGTCTTAGCGCAAGGGACACACGATGAATGTGGGTTTAGGCGAAATAGTAGAAAATGCCCAGGGAGAGCGCTGCCATGTGGCTCTAAAGGCCTAGATTTGTCTGTGGTGGCATCAGCTGGGTCACTCGTTAAACTGTAGTCTGCTCCAACGACGACCACTATTTCATCGAAGTACGCAATTGGTGTGCAGTCCCATGTCAGCAGAAGGTGCACTTAAAATACTAAACTCATAACTTCCACGCTTGCCTTTTCCCGAACATCGAACTCAGTTATTTCCTAAGCTGACAACTGTTCCCTTTCTGATCTTTCCAAATGATCCACATCCCACCGCTCGGTTTACCTCATCTCCAGCTGAGTACTTCTCACATCCAACCCATATCACTTGTCTCCGGTTACTAACTCACTCTTCACTCTCCTACCCTGGGCAACCAGTTGACATACTCAGAGCTCCTTTGTTCGCGCTTAAATACTCACACTCAAAATCACACCGCTATTCTGTCAAAGTGTAATACTCTACTGCCTGACTGTCATTGAAGTCATTGATCCAGTGATCGTAGCCTAGTAGCCATAGACGAAGATTCATAATCTGACAAAAGTCGGGCATTGGATCGGAGCTCAGGATCACTATAATTTTCCGTTCATCCTGATTTATTTATTTGACTCCAACTCAAGCTCTCCCTCTCATGCGCCTGACAATTGTCCACAACGCTGATGATGGTGGGTTGTGCTTGGGTGTTGAGACTGAGCACAAACAATTTGGGAAACTTTTCCAATTAGAAGACGACTTGAGGCCTCTGTCTAAACCGTTTCTAAATTTGTTTTTTGCTTCCATCACATTGGGCTTGAATCAAACAAACGAACACATGACAGACATACAATGAGGCATGCCTCTTACAGCAAGCGGCTCTGAACAGGGCCATATGCACCTAGTGGTACACATGCTGGTAGTGTTCCAACCTCACTTTACACCCATGCAAAACAATAATGTAACAGCCAAGTATGTTGTCAAATCGCGAAGATGTCACCATCCTTGCGACCATTTGTTGATTTATTAGTCTGAAGACCTAGGGATGATGGCGAGTTGTGTTTACCTCACTATCCTACCTGTATGGCACGAGTCCTGGCATTTGCCGGATGAGGCAGGTAAGTTAAGTGCCCTCAGCCTCCACAGCTCTCTGTCTTCCCCATCAAAAAGGTTTTATTAGCCCTATTTCTACAAAGTGGATTTTTTTCTCTCCCGTTGGTTCCGTTTTGTTTTCTTTTTCTAAGCCGCTCGAGTTGAACCGTTTCGAAAGGTCCGGCGGGGAAGAACTGAGAAAAAAACAACGTCCCCGACTCCAATGCCTCGCGAGGGGGAAAGTGGATTCTGAAGAGACGCGTGGGCCGACGAATGCCATCTGCGCCATAAAAACTCCGGCAACTCCCCGCAATTTTCCAGATTTCGGGAAAAGACAGTTTTCCGAAGAAAGAGCTTTTCGAAAGCCGTTCAACGGTTCTAAATTCGTTTTTTTCCTGAAACTTCTGCAGCTTCTGATGAGGCTTTTCTCACGGGCTTCCGCCCTTTCGTCATATTAAGAGACAAAAAAGATGATAACACGGAAATATGGGTCAAGTTTTGGGTGCTGGGAAGAAGCAGCGGGGCCCGGAGGAGCTCGTTGGCTCCAACGCAGGGAACGTGATGAGAATCACAATTCGTCGTATTGCGTCAGGTGCCCGGCGCATCCTCGCGACCAAACTACGTGGACGACGTGTGATACCAATCCAATTACTCCCTCATTTGGTGAATAATTGCAACAAACGAAGATATTCCATTACTGCGAATTTTTGCGATGTCTTCTGCGGCACATCACACAACTTTCAGCCACCTTCATCTCTCTAGAACTGATCAAACCGGGTTTTTATTAGTTTAGATGAACTTGGTAGAACGTGCCTCAAAGCTTTACATACAAACTGAAAGCACTCGAGAATTTACTGGGTTGCTCCTACTTATGCATAGATGATTCATGGAACTCCAAAAACTCCAATGTTTCCCGTATCAACTCCGCTCAAATGGCACGGGAATCTTCTAAAAAAAATATCTGGTGCTTTGCAACACACAACTTTCCTTAGCTAATACGTCAATTCACTTTTTACATGGCTTTTTCTCTTTCACAATTCATTTGAACTTGGTCAAACAACACTTCACGGCAGCAGGAAGCGGTAGCGCTTTCAGTTCCGGAATTTATTGTGCTGCTCGTACTCATTTTTGGGCCATTATTGAGCAAATGGTACACAGAAAATTAATGAAGAGGATAGTAATAACTTTTGCAGAGTTATTGGGTACACACTTTTAGAACACGTAGTAAGCAAACCGTCGGTGGTTGAAATTCCGGAATTACTTGAATGACCCCCATATATTTTATGAGTGTTTTTAAACGCTCGCCCTATTGGATCGGTGCTGCTCTAGTAATTTTCCCACAAATGGGAATTTCATGGTATAATTTCCATATTGTGAGCTATGAATATAAAAAAAAAAAATTTGGTGTTTTGATCACTATGGTAATTATAGTTAACTTTCGGTGGATTTTGCTCATACCCTTATTTTGGCGTTCCATGGCAACCTGACAAAACGAGCCTGCTCCCATTCACCAGAAGGCGCAGCCTTACGCTGCGTGAACTCAGGCTGGGTGGCAAGGCAAGTACTTGGGAGTCTTTCTTGACGGGAAGCTCTCTTGGGCCACACACGTGAAAAAAGCTTTACAGCGGGCGTCGGTGGTGATGTGGGCAGCTCAAAGAATGGTGGGGAACACATGGGGGCTGAGGCCTGGGATGATCCGGTGGCTGTACACTGCGGTTGTTAAGCCTGTAGTCACCTATGGAGCCCTGGTCTGGTGGACTAGGGTGGAAAACAAAACAGTGCAGTTGCAGCAAAATAAGCTGCAGCGTAGTGCGTGTCTGGCCATTACAGGCTGTATGACAACATGCCCTACGGCTGCACTGGAGGTCTTGCTAGATTTAGCTCCACTCCACATACATGTTAAAAGGGTGGCGTTCCTCCAGGCTGTGCGTATGTTGGAGTTGGGTCTGATCATGCAGGGGACGAGGAGTTCCTGCCACTTGATCCTTGACATGGTGAAGGTGGGGGGGCCTGAACTGCATGTGGTAGACTCAATGCCCGCGAGGTTCAACTTCGCGCTACCCTTTCGGATACTCATTCATGAGCGATCCAGGTGGGTAGGGGGAGCCTCCGCTTTCGAAGCTGGGGCCCTGGTATACTACACTGATGGCTCAGTGCAGGGTGGCCTTGCAGGGGCAGGCATCTTTGGGCCGAGGATCAGAGCAGCGATCCCATTGGGGTCGCTGGCCACGGTATTCCAGGCAGAGGTGGCTGCGGTGACAGTCTGTGTGCAGCGGCTGCTGCAGAGGGGACTGAAGCGGCAGAGAATCTACATCATGGTGGACAGTCAGGCCACTCTCAAGGCCTTAACCTCATACTGTCTCACATCACAGCAGGTGTGGGAGTGTCTGACTGGACTGAAGGAGGACAACAGTGTGACACTGTGTTGGGTGCCAGGGCATCAGGGTATAGAGGGAAACGTACGGGCTGATAGGTTGGCTAAGAACGGATCAGAGCAGATCCCTATTGGCCCTGAGCCCTTTGTTGGGACTATCAGGAGCCACCTACGTAGAGAGGTTGGCAAATGGGAGGACAGGTGCAGGGCTGCTCATTGGCAGGGGCTGCCCAGTCTTTGACAGTCAAAACTCTTCATCCGGCTCTCCAGAGAGAGGTCCAAGGAGGTACTTGCACTGGGGAGGAAGGATATGAGGATCATATGTGGCCTGTTCACAGGTCACTGTCCGCTGAGGTACCACCTTGCAAATATTGGCAAGTGCGAGGTACAGGTATGCAGGTTCTGCGAGGTAGGGCTAGAGACGGCAGAGCATGTGCTGTGCGTATGCGATGGACTCGCGGCATCGCACCGTTCTGTGTTTGGGAGGCCCTTTCTTCAGCCCGAAGAGGTGGCAAATGCAGAACTTGCGGATATCCTCCGCTTTGTGCGGGGGTGGTGGGGGCGCATAGGTGACGTCACACCAAGTGAGACCAGTGCCATGGGGCCTCGGGGTGGTGCAGGTGGGCCATGATCCGAGTATCATGGACGCCCTTACAATAGGCCCGTTTGTGGCTGCAGTGAGGGTATTGCCTGCATCCACCGTTTCAGAAAAAATAAAAAATAAAATAAAAAATAACCTGCAGGCTAGATATCAAGTTTGAGCTGATTTGGTACGTTTTGTCTAAAAATCGTTCACAGACACACAGACTGACACACTCAGACCATTTTCCCAAATAGAACGGCCATCTGAAGAAAACACGACTTCATTTTTCGGCCGATCACGGTCCATTGCGGTAGTCCAATAAAGTACCGTTATAGAACGAGCGTTTGATAACGCCGAAAAGATATAGGAGCTACTCCAGAAATTCCAGCCATTTCCCCCCCGTTTTTACCCGGTTATTCGAGAACGATGAACTCAACAACTTTCAAACAAATCACATGGACAGTCTGTTCAGCTGTAAACTGACTGCTCAGTAAGGGTTGTTGCACAAGTAGGAGCAGCACAATAAATTCCCGAGCCATTAGCACCTCCTGCCGACGTGTGGAACGTTGTTGTTAGCAGAATGAAAAAAACGGTTTGATTAGCTGCTAGAGGCAAGAGACTAGCCAATGCACGTGAGGCCAAGTAAAGTTGTGTGATGCGTCACACCAGATATTTAACTTCAGGAGGCACCGATCACTATGACTTCAGACTTAATTCTGAAGTGCGAAACGAAAATATTCCAATCGTGTCACGCATTGCGAATTTTCAAGATCTCAGGTGCGACGGATCGCACAACTTTCCTCAGCCCCAGGTGCATTCAGTAATGATCGTTATTATATGATTATTATTCATTTATATAAACTTGATAGAACGACCACCAACGTTCCACATAAAAATCTCTCGCTGTGGAACGTTGAACTAAGTTCTAACAGCCGCATATAATAACACAAATATGGAAAACATTGTGAATTAGTTGCAGAAGCAGTAAAAATAGTTTAATGTACATGGGACTGAGGAATGTTGTGCGATGCGTCGCACTAGAAATTTCGGCATCAGCGTAGACCTAAGTGGCCACCATTATATACTACCGGGGGTTCTGCCTTTAAAAATATCCGGTGCGTTGCAACACACAACTTTCCTCAGCTCTACGTCAATTCACTTTGTACATGTCCTTTGAACTTGGTCAAACAACACGTCACATCAGCAGGAAACGGTAGCGCCTACAGTTCTGGAATTTATTGTGCTGCTCATACTCATTCCAGGACCTTTATTGAGCAATTTACAGAAACACAGAAAATTATTGAGGCTGTAAACACGAATTTTTTTAAGAAGGATAGTAATTACTTTTGCAGAGCTATTGGGTAATAAAGGTTAGAACTGGTAGATAGCGAAACGGCAGTAGTTGAAATTCAGGAATTTCTGGAGTGAGCCCCATGTATCTCATGAGCGTTTTTAAACACCAGCTACATAGGCGGGCGCTATATCTTCGTTTAACGCATTTTTACAGGAACATTTACGAAGGACAAAGTGTAGGGACTAGTTAGCTGAGAGTACTCCGAAAGTTTGATCAAAATCGTTAGAGCCGTTTTTGAGAAAATTGGAATACCGATAAATTAATATTCGACAAATCTCCTTTTCTGAGTTAACTTGGCTTATATCTCCGTTCAAGACATATATACAGAAATAATTATAGAGAACGAAATGTTGGTATGGGTGAAAAAAGACACCCCATTAAGATTTATCACATCTGGTGAAAAAGTTACCCTGGAATTTACGGAAATGTTAGAAAAAACGTTATTTTCGACACATTTTGATTTTTATCTCTGTTCAATGGACCGTCACAGGAACATTTATTGAAAAGAATATGTAGGTATTAACTATTTGAAAACATCCTGTGAGTTTGGTGGAAATCGCTGAAGCCGTTTTGCCACAAAGCGTAAAAAACCTATTTTTGCTTCAGGGGCCCATATCTCCGTTCACCGTATTTTCATGGAGATATGTATGGAGAAGAAAAGTTAGGTATTGGGTAGGAGAAGATAATTTGAAAGTTTGATCAAAATCGTTAGAGCCGTTTTCGAGAAAAATGCGAAAAACCCTAGTTTTTGGTACATTTTCGGCCCCCCCCCTTCCCATCGGCCGAAATCGTCCATAACCTTATTTTGGTGTCTACAAAAAATAACGGACAAAACAAAAAAAGGACCAGCTCAATCGGATCAGCCGTTCTCCCGCAAATCGAACTACAGACACACACACACACACGGACCACGCGCCGAAATTATTTTTTTTCGACTCAGTAGGGTCTGAAACGTAAAGATCTGAAGAAAACCCAAATTTTTTTTTTTTTGGGCCGATCACTATACTTTCCTTCTCTTCGGGTAGCGGAAAGTAAAAACCCTGCAAATTATTACACAATGGTTTATTATCCTCATGAACAGCTTGACCAAGTATTGGTGCTCCCCCATCCCATTCGACTCAGCATCGAATACTAGTAAACCATACGAAACGTGTCCTGGCTACAATGGAACTATGGAAACAAACCGTCTGATGGTTTTGCCCTGTCGGGCGCTTCGAGCGAACCCGTTGCGAGGCAAAAGGGGAGTTGAGCCGCCCACCCTGCAGCGTTGCCGCCGTTTTTTATTGAGACGGGCGGGAAGGAGGGAGTTCAAACGACGAAACGCTGTAGCTCCCGCGTTGTACTGCGTTTCATTAATTTTTTTAACCGTTATCGGTTTGCCGAGATGGCGGGCACAACTAGATACCAAATCGAATTTTTGTGCAAAAGTACGAATTTTTTAGACCACGTTAAAGGCACAAAACGGCCCGGACGGGGGACGGGGGACGGCGGATGGGGGACGGGGGACGGCGGATGGGGGACGGGGGACGGCGGACGGACATTGCAAATTTGGAATCTCCAAGTCTTGAAACGTAAAGTATCAAATTTTGAGGGGAGGTTGTAAAAAATTTTTCGTTCGATTCAGAATGAATAATAAACCAAAATCGCGCTAAAAACGCTATTCGTCGAAAATTGTGATAACTTCTGCTTTGCTGCTCTCGTCATTTTCCCACAAATGGGAATTTTATGGTATAATTGCCTTATTAAGAGCTACAAATATACAAAATTTAATCAAAATCATTAGTGCCGTTTTTGAGAAAAAAAATATTTGGTGTTTTGATCACTATGATAACTATAGTTAAATTTCGGTGGATTTTGCCCATACCCTTATTTTTGCGTTCCATGATAACCTGCGGGTGAGATATGAAGTTTGAGCTGATTTGGTATGGTGGTTTTCTCTAAAAATCGTTCACAGACACACACACACCATTTTCCCAAATAATGTTTTTCGGACTCAGAAGGGTCTGAAACGTAAAGATCTGAAGAAAACTCTAAAAAAAAATTTCAGCCGATAACATAACTTTCCTTTTTACTTTGCTGAGCCAAGGAAAGTAAAAATTATTCATTTATTTATTGGCACAAATTAAATTATTACAAAATATAATGTAACAAACAGTCTACTTGTCCCACGGAGTACTAAGTCTGAGGAACTTGTATCTCTCTGTGGAGGTATATAATTTATGTAAGCGCTGTGCACGTAGAATTGAGCTTTACGTGAGATAGAGCCACAAACCCTACCTCACAAAGTAAAATAAAATGTCGCATCATAGTTCAACTTCTATAATTTTCATACGTACATATTTTTTAAAGGTTTCGAATTTATTAAACTGGCGGATGTCTACTAGATTGTTATAAAAATATCACGTGCGCCACATCTCACAGCTTTCCTTAGCTTTACGTCAATTCACTTGTGTTCATTTTACTAACTCGATTACTTCGCTGTAGGGCTTACAGTTCTCGAATTAATTGTGCTGCTCGGGCTCATATCCTGAAGACTATTGAACAATTCGTATACAGAGAAATAATGAGAACGTAAACACGGTTTTTTAGAAAAAGGATAACAATCACTGTTCCAAAGTTATCGGGTAAGAACATTTAGAAATTGTAGAAAACGAAACGGCGGGAGTTTACATTCCGGAATTTCTGGTGTATCTCATCGTATACATACTTGATTGGATTACCATACCAATTTTTTTGACGATTCTATTTCAGCGGATTTTATCAGGAAAAAACTGCGCTGAAATCGATTTGCGTCGAAAACTTTGGTAACTTATTGTGCGGCTCTCGTCATTTGTCAACAGACGGTTGTATGGTATTTTTATCTCATCACGAGCTATCCACATAAAAAATTTTATCAAAGTCGTTGGAGCCCTTTTTGAGAAAAAAAATATTTAGTGTTTTGATCACAATGATAACTATAGCTCGTTGTGAGGGAATTTTACTCATGACCTTATTTTGGCGTCTCATCGTGACCTGCGGGCTAGATACGAAGTTTGAGCTGATTTGGTGGAGCTGTTTTTGCTAAATCGCATTCACAGACCATGTTCTCAAATAGTGTTTTTCGAACTCAAACTCAAGACTCAAACCATTTTTTTTTTGCCGATTACAATCATTAACTTCATAGAGCCAACGAAAGTAAAAATTACGAAGCAAACAAATAAGACTTTCTACGGTAAACTTGTAAGTTAGTTTTAGGTGTCTGGTAACCTCATGGTGGTAACCCTGGTGACCTTGGAATGTCCGCACCTGCCCTAACAGCAAAGTCATTGTCTCCCCTTACCCCCCTTGTTACCTACAGGAAGTTATTCCCTCTCCTCAATTTCAGATTCCTTTTCACAGACAGCTCCTCCCAAATTTATTCACCTACGAACTCTCACGGAAGACACTCGTCTCCCTGTGCTCACTAATTTGCTCACTCATTTCCCGCGCCATTTCACGCATATTACCAGTCGTCCCCTTATGTCGCCTTTTTGTACACAAACTCTACTCACTTCATTGCACATAATACAGTCCTCCTCACGCTCACTGAGTTTCTTTTATTTCGATCTTGAACTCTCGCTCTCTCGTGCCCCAACAGTGTCTTTAATTCTTAAAAATTCCGTTTCCTTGTAAAGATATATGATACCGAGGTGGTTTAATTAAAATTATATGCAGAATTGTATTTTGTTCAATGCGTTCAAGAACGAAGATACCTTTTACAGGTCCCCCCCCCCCTCTTCACGTCAATGCATTGATGCAATCTCACTGAGGAATGGAATAAGACAAAATAAACCATTCTTAACAAACCGAAATTCAGAAATCCCTTTAAGATTCCTAAAACGTGAAAAACTATTAATCTCTTTATACGAATACCTGTATGTCCCTTAAAACTCTTATGCACATAATTCAAATCTAACCAGGCCCTAACTAATGGGAATTCTGACCCAGAAATAGACAGCAGTGACACATGTAAATCCAAAAATTTGGCCTTTCACATGAACGTTCATGAGTTGATTAATATCTAGCAAGAAGAGAACCGGTCCGAATTAATTCTTGAAGCGCCTGGAAGTTTCGTGCACTGCGCAAGTTGATTTGAGCTCATGCTGGACTGTGGCCACCTCCTATGGTCGCCCGGGCGATGAAACCTGAGCTTCGACTGTCTGTAGCTTTAGATTTATGGATTGAGAGGAAGGAAGAGGCTTATTGATACGTCAAGTCCGAGGGTCAGATTAATGATGAGCGGTTGTAACGAGAGCGATATGATTTCGAACTTCGTATTTCTTCTCTACGGGGAACCCCTTCAACTTCGCTTCCCAACTCGTTAATCAGATTCGGACGTTCATTTGTGCAGACTGAGAGCAGCCAGATTGGTCAGGCAGACAGATTAGGAGCCCTGGACTCTCAGCAATTGGGATTCAGTTGGTGTCACTCCATTGCAGACACTCCCTGACGCCAGCCATCTAAACCCCCTTTTTTTAAAAGTTAACGTACGTGTTTTGGTGAATCCGTTTCCTCTGGCTGGTGCTGTGAGCGCTTTCCATGTAAAGACATCATCATCTGGCTGTTAAGTAATTTAACCACGGGCGGAACTAACCCAATTACTTTAATACCCCTTTTTACTTTCCGCTACCCCAAAGGGAAATAGTAATCCCGTCAAAAAAATTTGGGTTTTCTTCAGATCTTTACGTTTTGAGGCCTACTGAGTCTAAAAAACCTAATTTCGGCGCGTGGTCCGTGTGTGTGTGTCTGTAGTTCGATTTGCGGGAGAACGGCTGATCCGATTGAGCTAGTTCTTTTTTCTTTTGTTTGTTATTTTTCGTAGTCACCAAAATTAGGTTATGGGCGATTTCGGCCGATGGTAAGGGGGGGTGGGGGACGAAAATGTACCAAAAACTAGGGTTTTCGCATTTTTCTCGAAAACGTCTCTAACGATTTTGATTAAACTTTCAAATTATCTTCTACTGATCAATACCTAACTTTTCTACTCCATACATATCTCCATGAAAATACGGTGCACGGAGATATAGGCCTATGAAGCAAAAATAGGTTTGGCAAAAAGGCTTCAAGGATTTTCACCAAACTCACAGAGTGTTTTTGAATAATTATTACCTAGATATTGTTATGAATAAATGTTTCTCTGAAAGTCCATTAAGCAGAGATAAATATCAAAATGTGTCGAAAATAACGTTTTTTCGAACATTTCCGTAAATTCCAGGGTAATTTCTTCGCCAGATATGATAAATCTTATGGAGTGTCTTCTAGCATTCTAAACCCACATTTTGTTCTCCGCAACTGTCTCTGTATTTATCTGTGGAACGGAGATATAACCCAAGTTAACTCAGAAAAGGAGATTTGTCGAATATTAATTTATCGGTATTTCACTTTTCTCAAAAACGGCTTAGACGATTTCGATCAAACTTACGAAGTACTCTCAGGTAACTAGTACATTTAACACCTACATTTTTGTTCTCCATAAATGTTCCTGTAAAAATGCATTGAACGAAGATATAGCGCCCGCATATTTAGGTGGTGTTCGAACTTGAAGGGATTGCGGAAAGTAGTGTGCTGCTACGCACCGCTCGTTTTTATTTTCAACATAGTAAATTTTATTTGCACATTTTTGTGGTGATACAGAGAGATACAGAAATAATTGCGGACAACAAATTGTGGATATAGGTTGCTAAAAGACACTCCGTAAGATTCATCAAATCCAGTTGCGCAGTTACACGGGAAGTTACAAAAATGTTCAAAATACATTACTTTCAACACATTTTTGATTTTTATCTCTACTAAATGGACTTGCAGAGGAACATCTATTGGTAACAATAATGAAATGAGAAAAACCTATTTTTGCTTCATGGCCCTATATATCCGTCTACCTAATTTTTAGAGATATTTGTACTGAAGAAAAGTTAGATACTGATTCGTAGAAGGTATTAATTAGTAGACAATAATTTGAAAGTTTAATCAAAATCGTTAAGCCGTTTTCGAGAAAAATGCAAAAACCCCTAGTATTTGGTACATTCCCCCCTCCTATCCACCTTTCTCATCAATGGAAATCGCCCGTGACCTGATTTTTGAGTCTACAACAAACAAGAAACAAAACAAAAAGACACAGCTCACTCGGTCCAGCCGTTCTCCCGCAAATCAAACTACAAACACACGCACACAGACCACGCGCTGGAAATGGATTTTTCGGACTCAGTTGGCCTCAGAACGTAAAGATCTCGAAACCCCTACTTTTGACACGATCTCTGCGCTTTCCTTAACCTTTGGGTCGCGGAAAGTAACAAGTAAGAAGAACAAATCTGTTTTACCTTTTCGAGCTCCATCAAGTCAATTATTCTTATTTCTCATTCAAGATCGAATGCGATTGGTTTAGCCGTCAGCTGGGTCGTCGAAATAACTAAACCTTAAACCCCCACATGTGAAACAATATAAGCTGCGACGCATCACATAACGTTCACTAGTCCCACGTAAATTTTAGTTGCCAACTCCCACACTTAGTACGGATGAGTAACTAGTTCTACACGGAAACTGGTAGTGCGCCTGAATTTATTGAGCTGCTGCTGCTTATGTCACCATCCTTACTGAACAACCAACGTAAAGGTAATCGATTTGGCCATCAACCTCATTTTTCAGGTTCAGTTCGTGTTTGCGATTCTGGGATTACAAGTGAAACACTTCCGCAAAAAGTTAATACAAATATCAGAGGCGCACATCACACAACTTTCCTTAGCTCTCCGTTTATTGCCTTGTGTTCTTGGCTTTTGCTACTAATTCAATTTATTTTTCACCCAATTCATTTGAAGTAGGTAAAACATCACTTCACGGACATAAACGCAATTGAGGCAGTTATATCGCAAATACGCTCTGTTCGGTAGCATTTTCTAGGCATTTTGAGATGCTGGGTCGGATGAAATGATTCTCAGGGGTGTAGGATTGCGTCTATACCGAAAACACTGGAATCCTAGTCATTATAGTTGATAAAGTTCTTTTGTGTCCTGTATATTTGTGACCCTTTTCGGAGCGCTAATTTAATTTCATTGAATCGATGGCTTTATTTACATTTGCTAAATTGTGGTTTATTTCGTTAACTTCGTGTTTACTATCAATTTCCTATGTTGCTGATCTATCATTGCAACTTAGTTGTAGGGGCATCTCCTCGCTAAACAATAAGTATTCATCGCAGTGGCTAGCTCATCAGTAAAATTGTGGCTTGCGTGTGGTTGGATTCAAAATTGTGTTGTAGGTGCCCTGTTTCTGACACAGCTTTGGTAATGTTACACTTTTCCCCATCCCAACTTTAACGTCCAAATCATGAGGGTGATTTGGTAGCTAGCGTGACCTCATTGTGGTGCTTGCAGCCTTCATAAATATCGTGGCACTTTTCACTGCACGCACACAACACCACTGCCGATCACAGTCTCGACAGAGAAACGCTGTGAGGCAGCACATTGTGAAGAAGCAGTCAGTAATCTCTTCATTGGACGTTTTCTACCCCTGACAAAGAGTAGGCTGTGTTGACCCATCATCTCACTGTCTCGTCAATCTTGGTCATAATCCTGTGGTTTACTGGGCGCAGATATTCTGGACGGCGGACATGCCTTGAGTGTTATTTCTTTTGTTACTCGTTCATTGTAAATCCCTCCCTTCGATAATAAAACAGTAAATAACAAAACCGTATCATCAGCGTAATACACAAACTCTCCATCGATTATCGATTGCGTAACTCAGTCCAAAAATATCAGGAATGAAAGGCCCGATACAGTTCCCTGAGGAACCCCTAATTTCTGAGGTTCCGATAAGCTCACGACTTCCATAAATTCTTCCTCTTATTTTTTTTAAGCATGTATTTATTTTTAATTTAATTTAATTTAATTTTTTACTTTCTATTGGCAATGACCTAAAATGTAGCGATTCCCTTTAGGATAAATCTTGAGCTGTGAACTGGTGCGTCATCTGCCTTTCCATAAAATCATTATTAAAAACAATTAGGAGTATTACTAGTGTAAACCATTTTTTATAGAAGAAAGAAAGGAAATTGTCATAAAATAATTACGATCTCAGAAGTTGACAGAAAAAAATACATAAATATAAATGAAAAAACCCTCATAGTAAACCAAATATTCCCTGTTGAAGCACATTGTAAAGAATCACCCCTTTGAGAGTGTTGGGCACACGAAAGAGCGAAAGTTGTAGATCGAAGTAAAGAAACTCGGTGAGCGTTAGAAGGACTGGATTATGTGAACAATGAACTGAGTGGAGTTAGAATTCAGCTGAGTTCGTGTACAAAAGGACGACACAAGGGTAGTACTCGGAACGCGTGAACTGGCGCGGGAAACTATATCGAAAAGGAGAGTAGTCACATTCGTGAGAGTTCGTAGATGAGTGAGTTTTGGTAGGAGGTCTCTCTTGTGGAGAGGATTCGGAAATCCGTCGTCGCGTGCCAACCTCAACCCTATCTAATTTATTCACCAAATATTTTTGGTGGGTAACAATCAGGGTTGTTTTGTCATTTTAGCTTGAAAACGTTGACTACACCCAACTCATAAAATAACAGACGTCGGTTAGCTTTTTTTTCTTTTCCATTAAAAGCTTAGTCTTTTGCGCAACTAAAACCTGCTGAATCTTAGATCTGTAGGCTGATCCTCACACTGGTAAAGCATACACGAGCAGCGACTGTCTTTTTTATTTGACATAAAGTTTACCCAATGACAAACTAGGATTAGTTATTTAAGTTTCGACCCCCAGATATTTCGTGGGCCTGACTCGTTTTATCGATGGACGTCCACAGTCTTCTTCACAGCAGTGCTTTATATGACAAGCTATGTCCCCAAAATGTGGAATGGATGAAGCGAGGCAGGAAAACGCCATAAACTGAGTTTTGTTATAATTGACCACTAAATTCTTCCTTTTCAAAAAAGTATTTAACTCCGTCATGTTTTGGGCACCGAATATTCATTTTTACTCTTTGTCCATCTAATAAAGTTCGGGTAAAAGTGCAGATTTATTAATGTCTGTATGCGATATGCGTGTGGGACAGTATCGAAAGCTTTCGTCGTGTCTTTATAAACTACCAATTACTCCCACATAACTCAAATAAATGAAAAGTTGTGATTGCCTCCACGTTACCTTTGACGAGAGCGTCGACCATGTCGAGGAACCTCATTTTCGGCGGCAGCGGTTTTGACAACAGCCGTCTTTTCTTGTCGAAGAAGAAAATCCGCGTGTCGCCCGTCGACAATTGCCGCGTGAAATCCGAGCGTTCGAACGCGATTTCGACCTTCGGCCCTTTGAAAGAGCGGATCGGACGAACCGTCAGACGATCTTTCGGCGACCGGGAGACGACGGTTCCGGTCAGGACGATCGAAGAAGCGGTCACCAAACGGGACAATTCGCTCAATTCCGGATGTTGTTGGAAAGAGACAAATTTGGTCGAATTCCAGGACTCGGTGGCCGAGGAACTCGCGGCGAAGAGCGACGCGACGAGAAAAACGCGGCGGAAGAGCATCGCGGCGGAGACTCGTCGTCGACTGCGAAGGGCTCATCCGGAGGCGCGACGTCGGGCCGGTCAACGCCTACGCCAACAGGTGGAAGGGGCTTCCGACTGCCCGGCCCGGTCGGACCAACTTAGTCATTTCCCTCCAAATCCGCTCCGTGCACCCACAGCTCAATTAATAGAGTGACAACTAAAGCTTTTTGTTGACTGTGGGATGCGACGATCCCTAGGACTTCAGACTTAATTGCCAAGTGCGAATTGTTAAAATATCTGGTGCGTAGCAACACCCAACTTTCCGCCACCCCCGTAACTGTCTTCGTTCAACGCATTTCTACAGGAACATTTATATATAACAAAATGTAGGGACTAGTTAATTGAGAGTTCTTCGTAAGTTTGATCCAAATCGTTACAGCCGTTTTTGAGAAAATGCCGATAAATTAATATTCGACAAATCTCCATTTCTGAGTTAACTTGGCTTATATCTACGTTAAACATATTAAAGGAAAATTACAGGGAACGAAATGTGGGTACAGGTTGCTAAAAGACGCTCCATACGATTGATCAAATCCGGTTACGCGGTTGCTCGGGAAGTTACAAAAATCTTCAAAAAACATTACTTTCAACATATTTTTTATTCAATGTACATTCAGAGGAACATTTATTGAGGCAGATATATATTAACTATTCAAAAACATCCTGTGAGTTTAGTGAAAATCCTTTAAGCCGTTTGGCCAAAGAGCGTAAAAACCAATTATTGCTTCATAGGCCCATATCCGTTCACCATATTTTCATGGAGATATGTATGGAGAAGAACCGTTTTGTATTAACTACCTAGTAGAAGATAATTTGAAAGTTTAATCAAAACCGGTAAAGCCATTTTCGAGAAAAATGCGAAAAACCCCAGTTTTTTGTACATTTTCGTCCTCGACCCCCCTTACCATATACCGAAATCGCCCATAACCTTATTTTGGTGTCTACAAAAAATAACGAACAAAACAAAAAAAGAACCAGCCATTCACCCGCACATCAATTTTATTTTTATTTTTTCGAAGCAAATGAGACACAGGCACCCAAAAAGGAAAAAACTAAATAAATAATTGGTAAGGAAATGGGGAGAGTGTCCAGACTACCCTGCGCCGGCTCTAGGGATAGAAGGAGTGGGACGGGGAAGGAAAGAAGGATAAGAGGATGTTCCACGATAGAACGACCACCATTTAGATACGACCCAAACGACACGCGAGTGGTGATACTGCAGAGAACGCCTGCTGACACACCCAGCCGACGCATCCACAGCACTTTTCTTGCACGTCGCCAGGACACGGTCAATGCTGCAACCCTGATGTAACCTGCCACCACTCCACAAGCTTCTGAACCGCCATACGAAGATCCGTTCTGTCGTATTTGCTATACACTACCTGAGTATTCAGGATCACTGCAAAATGGTCGGGACCAACGGCGACGATGTCAGGCCTCAGTCCTTCTCCAGAGATGAGCCGGTAGCGCCGCTCACTCTCCACTTCCCAGCCTTCGGCTGACAGTGCACCAGCAACCAGTTTGCAGACCGCGTCATGACACCGGGAAGGTCAGGGCCTGGTAATTAGGTTTTTTTAGACTCAGTAGGCCTCAAAACGTAAAGAACTGAAGAAAAGCCAAGTTTTTTATTTTTTGACACGATTACAAGACTTTCCTTTCCCTTTGGATAGCGGAAAGTAAAAAGTCGTATCAAATGAAGATATTCCTATAGTGTCACATATTGCGATAACTGGTGCGGCGCACCGCACAACAATCTTCAGCCCCAGGTCCTTCCAGCAATGATAGCATCCGTTTATATGAACTTGATAGAACGTACCTCAACTGATAGCTCTTCTGAATTAGTTGAGTTGCTCCTACTCATGCCACGATCATGACTGAGTAACCAGAACATGAATGATACATGAGACTCCCAACAAAAATTTTTCTGAGAAGGTGTCCCATTTTGAAATTGCGGGGTAAGAAGTGTGATAAATGCTAGTGACAGTGCGGAATTTCGTGGGGTGCTCCTAATTATCTTACGAACGGTAGTAAACTCTCGATGTGCATGTCACGCACTACTTTGCACATAACGTGTGCAGGATTGCAGCAATCAATCAATCAATATAACAAAACTATAACAATAAATTCAGATCACCGCAGAGAAGACACACACCATCTGTTTTGTGCTGTTGACTTGCGATCTTGATGCTGAACCGCATGCATAGACCCCAATCGGCCCAACAATTCGCGAGTAGATAAGTATTTTAAGCTTGAGGGGAAGAAGCTTGAGATGCGTTATACGGTAGTTTTTTGAGTTGGTGGGAAAGACGTGGCGAGGACGACGTGTGTGGGTGTGCTCCAGCCCTATCAAAAGCAATGGGACACGTGTATGGTCTACCTTCAGCACGTGAACCGGACACCTTCACCTTCATCATTTGCACTATCTCTCAACGTTGCTCCGTACGTAGAAATAGTTGTGGAGAACAAAATCTGTGTTCAATGGACTGTCAGAGATACATTTATGGGGAACAGTATACAGGCATTGCCTAGAAGAGAAAAGAGTGAAAATCTTTTTAGCCGTTTTCCCAGAAAAAGAGAAGAATTTACGTTTGCTCCATAGGCCATTATATCCGTCCACCTAAATTTTTACTTTCCTTGGCTCTACGAAGAAGAAAGGAAAGTTATGTAATCGGCTGAAAATAAAATTTTGTGTTTTCTTCAGATCTTTACGTTTCAGACCCTCCTGAGTCCGAAAAACACTATTTGGGAAAATGGTCTGTGAACGATTTTTTTTAGAAAACCACCGTACCAAATCACCTCAAACTTCATATATCGCCTGCAGGTTACCATGGGACGCCAAAATAAGGGTATGAACAAAATCCACCGACATTTAACTATAGTTATCATAGTGACCAAAACACCAAATATTTTTTTTTCTCAAAAACAGCTCTAACGATTTTGATTAAATTTTTTATATTGATAGCTCTCAATAAGGCAACTATACCATAAAATTCCCATTGGTGGGAAAATGACGAGAGCAGCACAATAAATTACCAAAACTTTCAACGAAATCGAATTTAGCGCGGTTTATAGATAAAACAACCGTACCAAATCAGCTGAAACTTGATGTCTGGCCTACAGGTTACCATGGGACGCAATAATGAGGGTATGGGCAAAATCCACCGAAAGTTAACTATAGTCATCATAGTGATCAAAACACCAAATTTTTTTTCTCAAAAACGGCTCTAACGATTTTCATTTCATTTCTTATATTGATAGCTCTCAATAAGGAAATGATACCATAAAATTCCCATTCGTGGGAAAATGACGAGAGCAGCACAATAAATTACCAAAATTTTCGACCAAAAGCGTTTTTATCGCAGTTTTTTCCTTTTAAACTCCGCTGGAATTTTTGTAGAATGTTTAAAAAAATTGGTATTGTTGTCCAATCCAATACCTAAAGGGTGAGTGAAAACGCTCATGAGATACATGGGGCTCACTCCAGAAATTCCTGAATTTCAATTACTGCTGTTTCGCTTACTACCAGTTCTAACAGTTATTACGCAATAACTCTGCAAAAGTAATTACTATCCGTCTTCAAAAAATTTGTGTTTACAGCCTCATAAATTATCTGCGTACCAATTGCTCAATAATGATCCTGCAATGAGTACGAACAGCACAATAAAATCTGGAACTGTAAGCGCTACCGCCCCCTGCTGCCGTAAAGCGTTGTTTGACCAAGTTCAAATTAACTGAGTGATAAATGAATTGATTAAATATAATTAGCTTTGTACAAAGTGAATTGTTGTAGAGCTTCATAGGCCATTATATCCGTCCACCTAAACTTTTGTTCTGAAGAAATGTTAGATACTAATTCGAAGAAGATAATTTGAAAATTTTATCCAAAACTGTTATTGCCGTTTTCGATAGAAATACGAAAAACCCTCGTTTTTGGTCTTTTTTTTGTCCCCCAAGTTCCATTATGAACGGAATCATCACGCTCCTTAAGTTTATTGGGTTATGCAAGCCTACGATACATTTCTTCGAGCACCCTTCAGTCGTGGAGGTAGGCAACCCGCATTCGCCCCGCCTCTTTGTTCATACGTGGCTTTCGTGCCACAAGCCGTGGATACGTAAATATTTGAAGAAATTTCTACTTTTGTCACTCAATAACAACACTTTCTTTTTCGTAGACTTAAGGGAAGTAAAAAGGCTGGGGCATACCAGCGTAAAACCAGAACCAGTTCACAAAAGGTAGGCAAGTACGAACGAGATTAGTGAAGAACGATACGCCTCGTTTTCCGCGAGGTAGAAAATCTGCTGGTCCAGAACGTTGCACTTACACTCTGTTGTGGCCTTATCAACCCATCAACACTTCGGTGGCCATTTATTTCCCTAGTTATCCTTCCTCATCCAGTCTTTCCGGTCATCCCTCTTTTGATCTATTGAGTGCAAGGACGCTTTCGCCTTCACAGTCACACGCCTTCCAGCCTGCCCGGGAACAGCAGGCCCCCCTGTCCTCCTGGCATCAGTCATAGCTCTTGGCAAGTCCAGGGAAGCCAGGTTTTTTGTTGGCTGAGACGGAGATTTTGATTTCTTCGTTTATTTCTGTTTGTTTCTCTACTAGGGCAGGGACAGAGGTAAGGGACACAGTTCGTAGGGCTAGGTACTCTGCTCCCTCTTCTGGCACTTGAAGTTTTCCCATCACTGCCTACACTGAATGGACGTCTTCCCAGATATTCTGCTCCATTGTTGGAGTTTCATCCTTGTGACCTGATCTGTTCGGTTTTACAGAGCACATACTCTGTGTCTGGGCCCTTCCTAACACTAAATGAATAAATACACTCATAAATTGACACTAGATATATAACACACAACACACATAACAGAAACATTCAATCAATAACTTACATACATCCTTAATAAATTACATTCATACCTCGCGGGCAGTACTAGGATATTCCTCGCCAGGAAACCTACTATTGATGCCGTGGAGAGGGGGAGAGTACTTGATAGTCCTCCCCCCTCCACCACAGCATCGCTAACCACAGCAGCATCCTAATCACACAACTTATACACATTCCTAACGCCTCTCATCCCATATCAGGACGAGTACCCCATCTTTTGTGCCATTTCTCCGCAAACATCTATCATTCGACCACCGTTTTGCTGATCCATTGCCCTGTGTAGGGGCCTCGTATATCGAGCTGACCCTGCTGGCTCCACCCGTTCGTTTGAGTATAGGCTACAGTCCCGCAGGATGTGATCAGCTGTTTCGCTTAGATGTCAACATGGGCACCTTGGAGAGCTTCTTTTCCTGAATTCCAGTTGATTGAATTGGCATTTACTGCTTCTTGCTTGGCCTTGTCACCATCCACCAATACCATACGTCCAGCCAGTTCATGCAACATGGGGACCGTCACCTTGTTCGGTTGAATTATTGCAACCAATTATTGCACATCCAAACACAGGTCTAAAGGTGGACAGTTGGCGATCACCTGCCATGCTGCTGTCGAGATCTTGGCTTTCCTGTCTCTGTAGGAATACATCCTCCACTCCTTCCACGTAAATGGTCTAAATGAAAGCATTACATTAGTGCCTCGATTTACCATGCTAAGTGTGAGTTGCGTGTGCATAGTGTTTGTGAAAATCAGTATATCCACATCTGAGTGGGGGCAGGGAAACATTATGCTCATCCATATGTACAGACATGATATAGGTTACGAAGGGAGGGATTTTCAATGAATGACAAAAAAATAACACTCAAGGTACGTCCGCCGCCCAGAATACCGAGTAAACCACAGGATTATGACCAAGATTGACGAGACAGTGAGATAATGGGTCAACACAGCCTACTCTTTGTCAGGGGTAGAAAACGTCCAATGAAGAGATTACTGACTGCTTCTTCACAATGTACCGCCTCACAGCGTTTCTCTGTCGAGACTGTGATCAGCAGTGGTGTTGTGTGCGTGCAGTGAAAAGTGCCACGATATTTATGAAGGCTGCAAGCACCACAATGAGGTCACGCTAGCTACCAAATCGCCCTCATGATTTGGACGTTAAAGTTGGGATGGGGAAAAGTGCAACATTACCAAAGCTGTGTCAGAAACAGGGCACCTACAACACAATTTTGAATCCAACCACACGCAAGCCACAATTTTACTGATGAACTAGCCTCTGCGATGAATACTTATTGTTTAGCGAGGGGATGCCCCAACAACTAAGTTGCAATGATAGATCAGCAACATAGGAAATTGATAGTAAACACGAAGTTAACGAAATAAACAAAATTTAGCAAATGTAAATAAAGCCATCGGATTCAATGAAATTAAATTAGCGCTCCGATAAGGGTCACAAATATACAGGAAACAAAAGAACTTCCGAATAAATCAAATGCCTTCAACTACTACGGCTGAACCAGTATAAATAAACGCTGCCAATTATTACACAACGGTTTATTATTCTCATGAACAGCTTTTCCTAGTCACTCACCTTGGAGACCATTCGAGGCATCGAAAAATACCAGTAAACCGTACGAAACACGGTGACTACAACGAAACGGACTTATTCCAGACGCCTGTGGGTAATTGACGCGACGAGTCGAACTGACGGGTGGTTGGAACAAGAAGGGAGGTAGCGCAGGCCAAGGAGAAACGATTACTTTGGCCGTATTGTCCCGCGAGCTTGGGAGCGGCTGAGGCGTGAGACTGTGGCTTTGTGGGGCGAAAATGTCTTTTTTGACTCATTTCGGTTTATTATTCATTCTGAATAATAACCCTATGTTTTCGGTCACGAAAAATTTTTTACAACCCCCCCTCAAAATTTGATACTTTACGTTTCAAGACATGGGGATTCCAAATCTGCAATGTCCGTCCGCCGTCCGGGCCGTTTCGTGCCTTTAACGTGGTCTAAAAAATTCGTTCTTTCGCACAAAAATCCCATTTGGTATCTAGTTGTGCCCACCATCTCGGCATCCGATCGGACGAAGCGCATGGTTGTTATGGACAAAAAATGGCTAAAAAAATTAACGAAACGCAGTCTAATCGCAAATAAGCCGTGTTTCGTATCGTTTTCAAGGCCCGCTCGCAGTGCCCTTTGGACTCGCAACGTCCTGCCAATTGCCGAGCTAGGGTTCGCTGAAAGCCCCCGCCCCACCCCTCCATCGGATCAGACGTTTACAGGCGCCTGGCGCAGGGGGAATATTTAGTTTCCGTAGTTCCATTGTAGTCAGGTCATGTTTCGTATGGTTTACTAGTATTTGTCGATGCTGAATCGAATGGGATGGGTCTCGGAGCAGTAATACTAGGTCAAGCTGTTCATGAGAATAATTAACCATTGTGTAATAATTTGCAGGCTTTTTAACTTTTTGATCACAACTGCACAACTAGATCACACATGAACTTTTGTGGCGCGAGAACGGATTATTTACACAAGACATAGACGTTGCAGATTTTTAATCATCATCCTTTCACACGTTAAGTGTCAAATTTAGCGAGAGGAGGGATGTAAAGTAATTTTCCTGACCTGAAACATATATGTATTTATTCAGAATGAATGATAAACCAAAAGGGAAACTTCTTTCCATCAGTTGATGGCTGGAGAGGCCATTCGGAGAGACGATTGTTATTTGGCAAACAGGAGAGAGGGAGAGGGAGTGGGGATAACTTCGGTAAAGTTCTGGGAAGGGTTTCAAAAACTAATGAATGATGTCCACTGCTCGGTTCTTGGGCCATTACCGTTCTCAAAGAGTCCATCCTTTCACGAAACCGCTCTCTCTGAGATGTTTTGCACCACAAACTTCAAGGCACGAAAAATATTTGAACACAAACCACTTTAAAACAAGTAATTTATTCGAAAGGAACGCTGTACAGGGGGATAAAAACGTGACTGTACAAGGGATGGGGGGGAGGTATCGATTAAAACTACACACAGAACTGTACAAGCGTTTTACAAGCCAGGCATGATGTAAGCGATGTTGTCCATGAGTCCAGAGAGCTGTTCCTGAGGGATGACGTTCATCTGAGGGACCTGCTGAGTGAGACACATAAGAGGAGCGAGGACGCACAGCAACGAGTCGAGAAGAACGGAAAAACTGCCAGAGACCGCAATTTGACCCTGGGGAAAATCATACAAATAGAGTTGAGAGGTTTTTTACTTCTTTTTTGTTATGAGCGGCAACTGAGTGTGCACACTGTGTACACACATGAGCGTATTGTTTGAGTGCCCTTGAGTGTGTACCTCTGGCTGAACTCCCAAGTAGGAAGGAATTGTTCCCACCAGTCCACAGAAAATGAGGGGGCCTCCATCAGATGAACAGTTTGTTCATGTGAGAAGGAAAACCTCTACCATTGGGAAGCACAGCCCCATGGAATTTTGGCAGGTGTACCACAGGGTACCATCATCGGGCCCCCTATTATCCACAGTCATTCATATTCATATTCATACAATTCATATTCATCTAACTGACAGAAACTGTCACGTTTCAGTAGCTACAATCTCTTTCCCACCTCGCGGCCCCCTATCGCTTCCTCCCTCCCAACCCACCTGCTATTGCAAGAGAAGCCATCAACACAAAAACGAGATAAAGATGATTCTATCGAAAATGGTACATCAAAACGACCTAAAACCCCTGCCAAAAGACTAGAAGAATGAGAATAGGGGAACTGCTTGAGAGTGAGTTTGTTACACGCTTTTGAATTTTAGCCACAGGCTCAGAGTGGCGTATGTCTGGGAGTCCAGGGATTGCACCTTGGCAAAGGGCAGAGTAGCAAGGTGTCATTTAATTTCGTTATCTTTTCCTTCAAAACATTGATTGTTAATCGCACTTACCAAGTGATTCCAAATTCTATACAGCGAGGTTATTATTCTGCTGGTTTGCCGATAAGATTGTGTGTTTCAATCATTTAGGGTTACATGCGCATATTGTTGCGCCTAAAATTGCAATCCTGAAGTTGCAACTCAGAAACCCATTTGTGGGCCAAGTAGGAATCAGGAGGTCAGTCGCTCTCGGGCATATTGCTTCCTCTTTAGACTATTCAGTTACTCAACTGACTGACTGACTGCTTTCGCCGATGGGCCGACTCCTTTTCTTCCGTTACCTTTATTATTACTTCTTTTGCCACCTTGCTTAATTGTTCTGATGCACGTAGATTTAGTCCTAACTGTTCTGTATTCTCGTGTTAAACTAAATAAGTACAACAGTTCGAGCTGCCAGAATTCCAATTTATCTGCCAGACTGAAAGCTTTTCAGATAGAATCCCCTTTTTCCTAATTTAGAGGTCCTACAGTATCAGCATTGAGCAATAAGACGAACACTCTTGTCATTGAATAACTACAGAAGCTGCTCAGATATAACTTTATATCACATTTCGCGGGCGAAACGTTACTTACTTCGTGTTCAGTGAGGCGCTCCCCGATTATTGTGAGAGACTCGCCGAGAAGGCGAATGTGAGCTGCGACATCCAACGGTGTTGTTCCAACTGGTTTGTAGACAGCTTGATCAACAAGTGGCTTAGTCACGACTCTGGATAACATAAAAAAAAGCAAAGTAAGGTTTTAAAATAATTAAATATGTAAAAAGAGAATATATCGCTGTGGGTGTTTTCGTGTTATTTTAATAACAATAACTGGTATGTTACTGTGTCTTGTTGTATTCGTGGAGGAGGGACAGTAAAAGGAAAGAACCTTGCCATTTCGGCACCAACTGTTTTGGGGCTTGGTTCGAGAAGAAAAATTTAGTTGGTTTTAATTCCAAATTTCTGAGGTCGCTCCTAATTTTATTACGACAGTTTTAACATTTCCATCGTATAGGCGGCTAGGTAGACTAGTGGAACTAGTGGACTTGGTAGCAATGTGGTTTGTATGAGGTATAATATCTAGGTAGTGATACTAACAAGCAACTTGTTGAAAATACGCTGGGCAAGGCCACTGCAGCTCAGGGGGCTTCATTCCAAAAAATGATGGATTGGCCTTTTACCATATGCTAGAAAACGAGAAGCCATTGTGCTGATCAAAGGTCCAGCTCAATGTTCAGGTCCAGAGATCGCTTCGCCTTGCGACACAGGAGCTATGAACTCTTGCAGAAGAGGCAGCAGTCCTTTCTATTGACGTTATGCAAGAGCAGAAGAATTTCCAGCTGCCATTAAGCATGTGCAACCCCTCACAGGAATAGTGGGAGAGAGGACAATGCCCAACAGAGGTGGGCGCAGGCTTTCCTTTATTTATATACTGGCTCACAGAGGGTAAGAGGGCAATGAAAAGGCCCTATCTGGCGAAAAGGGCGCAGAACCCCAACCTATCAGGCCAGAGCCTCACGTAGGAGCGACAGTCACCTAAATTGGCAGGTAACTCAGGCATGGCCTGTGAAAAGGCTAATCGCGTCTTCCTGTTCAAAGACGAAGGCAATGCTTAGACTAACAGCACGGGAATTGAGAGCTTCCTCACTGGGCACTGTCCACTTTGATACCACCTCAACAAGATCCGCAAATCAGTGGCAGCTGAATGAAGGTTGTACGGTGAGCAGGACAAAACGTGATGACAATAGTGCCCTGTGTTAGCACCTAGGCACTTTGAACACTTTTCCAAGGGGTTTGTTGAACCCCAAAACCATAGCAGTGTCTGGAGCAAGAGACTAGCTCAGCATAATAGGCCAACATGTAGCTGCAATGACTAAGAAGCTTAGCTTGCTGCGACCCTGCAGCTCAATCTTTGGCAACTCCAGGGATTTGGAAAACAAAGATTCCAGGAGGTCCATGTGGGAGTGTGAATGGGTCAAATTGAGATGGAGTTGGCAGGAGAATGCCTTTAGGCTAGCTATCTTCATAATAAAACCAACATCAAACATACAGACCCCACACATTAATCAAAATTCTAAGAACTAACTTCATTTCCGGAGACGAATTGACTGACAAGAGGCTGTTGGCCAATGGAGACGATCCCAAATCATTCGACGATTTACTGACTAGTTTACGATGTTGAGGAGACTTCATCTTTTTCACTTCGTTTTGCTGGCGTAACAGCTGTTGATGGTGCTGCTGCTGTTGTTGATGTTGCACGAAGCCCTTCACGTTCCCCGTGGTTTTCATAGGAGTGCTTGCCGCCACTGAGCCTTCTGCCGCCCTTTTGGCACGTTTCTTCCAGATCTTGAAATTGAAAGTAAATTTTATTTTTTTTTAAACGCGCGACTACGGATATTTGTTTAGAGCGAACGCGATGTCTGACTAGGCAACCAATAGAAATATGTTGTGCGTGAAAGTGAAGCACCTAACCAATTGATGAGAATCTATAATTTGGATCTGAATCCAAATTAAGTTCTTACTCAAGTGGAAGGTTAAGTGAATTGACAAAACCAAATCAATCGGCGAACTTGAGGGGTCGCAAGATCGGTTTTAATTAACGATTGGCAGCACCCGTAGGAAGGCTCAGCGTCAAAGTGGACACCGAACATTCCTCATCTCATTATTTGCTTTTGAATAATCGATTCTTGAACATTATAAATGCTCACGTGTTTCTCGTGGACTGGAACAGTCGACCAAAGCTCTCCCAATTTTTTGCTCGTTTGGGAAAAGTCTGAAACAAATAAGAGAGTTCTACGTTTAAATTCGAACACAAGAATGCTGTATGTAGTTTGTGAAGCAGAGAAATGCGAGACAACAAATATTTTAAAATGGGCATTCAAAATTTCGGTATGGTGCAAACTACATCCA
Source organism: Pachypeltis micranthus (assembly GCA_020466155.1). Classification (NCBI taxonomy): domain Eukaryota; kingdom Metazoa; phylum Arthropoda; class Insecta; order Hemiptera; family Miridae; genus Pachypeltis; species Pachypeltis micranthus. The sequence goes on along the minus strand of CM035770.1, from coordinate 44,191,195 downwards.
ACACATCCACAATGATTCAACGCAAAAGTTGCGATTTTTACTTTCCTCGATGGTGTATTATTCCATTGAACAACTTGACGGAGTCTCACACTTCCGAGGCCCATCCCATTCGAAAAATACAGTAAACGATACGAAACATGACCTTACTACGACGAAAATTAAATAATCCATTGCGCCTGCAGGCAATTGGCACAACGTTGCGAGTTGAGCGGGCGGGTGGTTTTGATGAGACAGGAGGGAGGGAGTACAAATGATGAAACAATTAGTTTCGCTGTAGTCATCGTCCAGCTTGCTCTTTCAATTAGTAAACTTTGACTCACTGTAATTACTGTAATTTCACTATACGCAGTTCTACGAGTCTGATACTCATTCCATTCGACCCAGAATCTAAAAATACCTTGAAAACCATACCAAACATGACTTATTTGCGATAAAACTGCCAAAATGGGGTTTTCGTTAATTTTTTTAACGGTTTTATGTTTCCAATGTTTCCTTCTGTCAACTATGGGTTTCGTCCGATTGGATTGCCGAAAAGGCGGGCACAACTAGATACCAAATAGGATTTTTGTGCGAAAGAATGGAGTTTTTAGTCCACGTTAAATGCATAAAACGTCGATTAAGAATCCCGATGTCCTGAAACGTCCAGTATCAAATTTCGAGGGGGGGGGGGGTTAAAAACAATTTTGCTGACCGAAAACATAAGGTTATTATTCAGAATGGATAATAAGCCAAAAGCGCTGCAACTTATTGAACAAATTATGCCTGGCATGATTGCACAGTTTGACGCTGTCTCACACCAGATCCATTCCATTGTGCAACAGCGCTCGACCCCACTACGGAGTGAAGGGCTTCCCAGCTGCTCAGTGATTTGACTACATGTCAGTGCGATTCAATATTCGTCGCCATTCAACATTGGCCTAAGGTGGAAGACTACGAGGTCGCGAATGCGCGTTTTACGAAGGGTGAATGTTCACTGTCCACAAAAAAAGTACTGCATAAACTCCTAATTAGTATTAACAATATTCATTATGGTTATGTCCCAGTCCGAGATTAGTATAAATCCCTGACCCTTAAATAATAACTGTCTTGAATTATTAGGGACTTAAATTGAAAGACGGGACAATGTGTGCAGCACTGATGTATTTTCGATGAGGTTAACGTGAGCACGTATAGGGAGGTAACTCCAGTGTTACTTTAACAAGCGTGGAGTCACAATGATTCAAATTCAAATAGTCACCTCACATTTGTACAGGCCTCACACAGCGGGGTCGAGTTGGATGATCCCATTCGCTTCAACGTAGAAAAATACCAGCAAACCATACGAAACATGACTGGACAACAACGTAACGACATGAATGGACATATTCCAGGCGCCTATGGGTGGGCAATTGGGACGACACGACGAGTCGAGCGAGGTAGTTGAAGTGAGACGGGATGTAGCATGGGAAATTAGTGCAGGCTGAAGAGAAACAGTAACTTTCGCTGCGTTGTCCCGCAAGTTCTTTCAATTAGTAGACTTTAGCTCACTATAATTACTGTGATTTCACCGTTTTCGATCTGGACGCAGTTTTATTCGGCCAAGCATCGGATAATATCTATTAAAAAGTGCTAATATTTCGTTTTTGACTCATTTTTAACCATTTTTTGTCCATAACAACCATGGGGTCTCATCTAGCACAACAGACTGACGCATATTTGGAATCCCCATCCTAAGACATCTAATTATTCAGAATAATAAACCAAAAGTACTACAATATTTAAACGAAACAGTCGAGTTTTCACCAAATCTTTACTTTTGCGCCGTACTGAAACCCGAAAAACCCCATTTTGGGTACACAAACTGGTAAAGCGAGCGATTAAATCACGTAGTTTCCACTTACCGAGATTAGGGTTCGAGCGCACCAATTCTTGCCGAATTTCCTTCGCCCACAGCATGTAAGCCGACAATCTTCCGGGCTGCCACAGAAAGAAAATGGTACAAATTACGCGTAAGTAGTTCAGATGACAATGGTAACTAGTTCAGGATCCTTAAAGATGTGACAATCTGTTCAATGGAAAATAGATTCATGGTTGGTCATTTGTTCGACGCATCACACAACTTTCCAACCCTATGTACATTTTAGCTATTTTGTACGTATGAACCTGTATAACAACACAAGGTAGAACTTAGATACTGGTGGAACTGTTAGTTCTAGAATTTATTGAGCTGCTGCTACTTACGCCACAATTTTTGTTCAGTGTTGTGAACGGTGATGGGGGGGGGGGGGTGTTAGAGCTATGACATGAAAGAAACATTGCGTCAACAACGTTAGTTTCAGTTACGGAATTTCTGTGGTCGCTCCGGCTTATTAAATGACCATGATTAAACTTGCATCGTACAGGGTGAGCCATAACAAATGGTGCAGTTTCAAAGGGCGATTTAAAAAAAACGGTGCAACTTAGAAGATTACGGTTTGTTTTATTGAACGCCATACATCACCCCATTTCGGTAGATTAAGTCCTGAAAATTACATCAGGAAGGTGGGCGCCCTGAGCAGCGACGCACTGATGTAGGCGATTCCTGAAATTTTCAGCCGCCCTCTGGCACATTTCGATGGGAATCGCGGCGATTTCTTCCCTGATTCGAATCTTGAGGTCTTCCAGAGTGTGAGGTCGATGTTTGAACACCTTTTCCTTCAAGTAGCCCGACTGGAAAAAATAACACGCACTCAAATCTGGCGATCTTGCCGGCCACCCAAAGTCACCCCTGAGAGAGACGAGGCGTGCGGGGAACATCTGCCGCAGTTTCACCATTGAGATTCGCGCTGTGTGGGCCGTAGCCCCATCTTGCTGAAACCAAATATCCCCCAGATCCTCTTCTTCAGCTAACTGGTTCAATTCGGGTTCAAAAAATCTTTCCAGCATGAAAAGATGACGCTGAGCATTGACGGTAACAGTCCTTCCATCCTCCTCGGAAAAATAAGGCCAAATCACCCCAAATTTTGAAATGGCACACCAGACAGTGACTTTTGGGGAGTGGAGAGGTCCCTCGTGAATTTGTCTTGGGTTGCGGTCACACCAATAGCGGAAATTTTGTTTATTAACCGCTCCAGAGAGATGGAAGTGGGCTTCGTCCGAACTGAAAAAAAGTGGACGTTGGTGGGATGCGGTTTATCATCTCTTGGCATCGATTCAAGCGGTTTTGGTAGTCTGGAGGTGACAATTCCTGAACAATCACAATCTTGTACGGATGGAATGACAAGTCCATGTGCAAAATCCTCCTTAGTGAGGTGTTAGAGATGTTCAGTGCTACTGCGTGCCTCCGAGCAGAGCGCCGAGGCGACTGTTCCACTGCTGCTCTCACTCGAGCCAAATTTTCAGGTGTTCTTGCGTTTCTTGGTCTTCCCGCACCTCTACGCCTTACTGTGGAACCAGTTTCTTCCAATGCTTGAACCCAACGTGCGATAACATCGCGGTGAGGGACGGGATCACGACGTGGGATGTTGTAACGCAGTCGGAAGGCCCGCTGGGTGGCAATGAACGAACGGCCACTTTCAAAAAACGTGCGAATGACGAAACCTCGTTGCACTCCGCTCCAAACCATTGTAACGACTGAAAACGGGACCACTGCCCAGGCACAATGAGACCCCTCCCAGGTCGTTAACCCCACTACAAGGCATGCAGCACCCCTTCGAAACTGCACCATTTGTTATGGCTCACCCTGTATAGGTAACTCATTGAACTACCACCTGGTTTGTTTTTTACAACATTGTTATTAATATTATTTTTTTATCGAGTTTTATCTTTATTTTCAATTGGTGACAAGGTGAAAAGTTTTATTTTCTTTTTCATTTCATTTCATTTAGAGAAGGCCCGTTATTTATTAGTTTTCTTATTTTTCGTTGACCATGACGACGCCAACAACACCAAGCACGGCAACTATCAGCAGATTCCCGACAGCAGATTTTCTCAATTACCTTGTCCGAGGTTGGGGAGGTGGAGATATATAAACGACAAATGGTCGACTTTTATTGAAAGGTTAGACCAATATTTTACTGGAAATTACGTTCAAGGACAAGTTCTAAGTGAAATGGACGATGGAAGAGTTTTGAAACGACATGTCGATCAAATTCTACGGTTGGGTAATTTTTTTCAAATGAAGAATATACGTGATAAGGATAATCTGACGATTAGCAACAAAACAATTGACAGTTTGATTGAAAACTCTATTCCTTCGTTGTATATACAAATGATCTGTTAAGAGAGAACGAACGGCCTAGTTATCAGCTACATGAAATGAACCAAGTAGCCCCACAAACTCCACAGAAGTCCCACAGCTCCTCGATAAAACGTACCGTATCCCCCTACCCATAAAGCCTTGATGGTTCCGAGAATGAACAATCGGACTACAAAAACAAAGCCCCAAAAAATACCGATCAATTGCCATTGATAGGCCTAGGAGACAGGTAAAACCACCGGACAGATTACATTATTAGTTAAGCAGGTGATTAGGAGAAATGATAAATGCATGACAATAACAATGGAGGAATACTTTAATTTGTGATAACCATCAACTTCGACTTCTGGGAAAAGATGTTACAAGAATGTTGTTTTATTTAATTATTATTTGTCTTGTACGCACGTACGGAGCTAACCTAGAGATTATGTTTCATTATGACACCATGGATGAAGAATATCCACCAGTGAAACTGTCACATATTATGTTTTGATGTTGGCAACCGTGACTGAGCCTGGATTGATGAAGTGTTGAGGTAATATAAAGGTTTGCTTATGTTCTCTCTCATAATGGCTACCGGTATTATTAATATTATTTTGTTATCCAGTTTTATCCTTATTTTTAATTCGCATCAGTATATTTCAAAAACTTATATCGTACAGGCGGGGTTTATGAAAAAAAGTATAACATTTTCGTCGTTTTGATAAACTATTGTGCTATCGTCATTTTCCTGTGAGTGAAACGTTACTGTAGTGTTTATTGTTTGGAGCTGTCCACACACAAATAATGTAAATTAAAATCGAGAGACTAATGTAAAATGTAATGTAGTGTTAACTAAACACGATCCTTCAAAGAAAAATCAAGTTGACAGCCTCATGTCTCACCTACGCACTTACTCAATAACGATGAGTAGGAGCAACTCAATGAATTCTGGTAACTTAAGCGCCATCATGTGGAACTTAGTTCTTATAAACCGAATGAAAAACGTATTTGATTAATTGCTGGAGCGATAAAAATCGCTAAATGCCCTTATGGCTGAGGGCAGTTGTGTGCAAGCAAGTCTTTTAGACGTGCAAAACCCTCACTTTTTGTCCTTTTTTTTTGGTTCCTCTAGTTGCGTTATGAACGGAATCACCGCACTCTTCAAGTTTATTTAGTTATGCAAACCTACGATACATTTCTATGAGAAGCCTTCTGTGGTGAAGTTGGACAACGTGCAACGCGAGTTCCCCTAGAGTTCATTTGGTCATTCAAATCTAAAACACACGTCTATGAAGAACTTCAGTCTGAAGAGAGATAGTATACGGATGTGTACAGGTCACTGTCGAATAAGGTACCACCTGGCCAAGATAGGTAGTTCAGAGGCACAGAATTACAGGTTCTGCGAGCTGGAGCCAGAGGAGCATTTTCTGTGTACATGTGTTACAGGGATGGACCTCAAGGTTGTCTCGCGTTTTGTGCGAGAATGGCGGGGACATATTGGGGACGCCGCATCAGAGGGGATGGAACAGGAGCTGGCGGTGGAACTGGGAGGACACGGGGAGGCTCATGCTCACCCACAGAATAGGCCCAGTTGTGGCCGCAGTGTGGCCTTTCCTAGTGCCATCAAGGAAAAAGAAGAAAACATGCGATTTTGGTACATTCGCCCATAACCTTGTTTTCGCGTCTACAAAATATACCAAACAAACAAACAAACATAAAACCAGCTCAATCGGGTCAGCCATTCTCCAGCAAATCGAACTACAGACACACACATAAAATTTCAAAATGTCCCAACTGTTTCCTACTTTTTGTACTTCCCAAGTATCCCAATTATTATTACCGATTTTCCTACTGTACTCAGGTGAGCCAAACATTCTCACTGTACGTTAATTATTTTTAAAAACCCTACAAATTAAAACACAATGGTTTATTATTCTCATGAACAGCTTGACCTAGTATTACTGCTCCTAGTACACCATACAAAACGACCTGGCTACAATGGAACTACGGAAACTAAATATTCCCCCGCCGCCAGGCGCCCGTAAACGTCTGTAGGCATTTATGATCCGATGGTGGGGTGTGCAGAGGAAGTGCCCTTGGCGCCCCATTGGGCAAAAAGACTCAAAAGGGCGTTGCGAGTTGAACGGGCGGGTGATTGAATTTGATATGACGGGAGGGAGGGAGGGAGTACTAACGACGAAAGATTGACTTCCGCTGTAGTTCCCGTGTTATACTGCATTTGGTTAATTTTTTTAACCATATTTTGCCCATAACAACCACAGGCTTCGTCCGATCGAATTGTCGAGATGGCGGGCGCAACTAGATACCAAATTGAATTTTTGATTTGTTTTTGACGGGGGACGGACATTGCAAATTTGGAATCTCCATGTCTGGAAACGTAAAGTATCAAATTTTGAGGGAGGGTTGTAAAAAAATTTTTCGTGACCGAAAACATAGGGTTATTATTCAGAATGAATAATAAACCAAAAGAAAAAGAACTTTCAATTGCGACTGTAGGCAACCCAGCACGCTCGAACAGAGTCCTGTTTACTTTCAATCGCCTGTTAAATCTGCAACCTTACATACCAGTTTCTGTACAAAACGTTACCTAGAGCACTAAGTAAAAAAAAGAAGGCTAAGTTAACAGGAGATTGAAAGTAAACAGGAGTCTCCTCGAGCGGCCGTTTAAAATGTCAGACGCAATGCCGAAGTGTGTTGTAGATCTGCATAACCAAATACGCTTAAGGCGCCAACTCGATTAACCATTGCGGGTTGCCTACCTTCCTTCAATGAGTAACCAACATTTAAGAGTATAAATGGGCCAACGATATCGACTAATTTTTTATGTGGATAGATCCAAATAAAACAACGATAACGCACAGTTTGAAAATGATTAGAGAAGCACAATAAATTTGCCAGAGCTTCAAAGAAAATCGATTTTAGTGCTTTAGTATTTTTTTCTTATAAAACAAGCTCGTACATTCAAGCTCCATTATTGTATTTGAGCAGCTTCCCTTATAATTCCCGAACTGGACATACTACGTGTTTTTTCATTCCCGTTTTCGTCTATGTTTAGTTTTTATTATATTCTGCGTCCTAGAATTAACATGTCTACTGACTTTTTTCAATTGTTTCGTGCTGGTCTCCAAACCTACGTTTTCGGGTTTTGAATTTCTTCATCCCTCTTTGATAACTACTCCGTCCTCTACACCTTTCCCTGCTCATTAAGTATTATTTAAGCACTTTTAAAATGTATTCCTTCTTCAAGCCCTTATAAAGTAACATGATTATAAATACCCCCAAGCTACCTCTGTGCCTTCCCCTGGAACTATAATTGAAACAACAAAAACCCGAGGCCCTTCTTGATGAGTAGACTAGCACGCCGCGTGTAGCAGCTACCTGTACTGTATTTGGAGTAGTGGTGGGTTGATAAAAGACTGAAACACGGATCAAAACTTAATCTGTTTTTATAACCTCGCAACCTATAATTTTCCGAAGATAGGTCCCTCTTCCTCAACTCATGATTTCCTTTTTTCGGAAGTTCAACACCCTCGGTCATTACCCAATGGGTAGGGCACACCAACTCGTTGGTTCATGGGAGAGCTGTGCGAGAACTTGGGAAGGGTGGGTATATGTCCCTGCGGGCCAGCATTGATTGGGGGGATGTCATGTCACCAGCTCATGCTGCTGGGCTGCCCACGCTTGCGTGAAGGTCGTGAACGTCCGAAAAGCCGCCCTGTTAGAGAGAAGAGGGGGTCCACACATCCTCATAGAGGGGGCAAATGTGATAAGTCGTCACTGAGTCTCCCTCCCCACAAGGGCAATCATCCAACACTTGGCGCCTGCAGAAGCACATCCACCCGTTGATGGCCCCTTGTACTTGGAAAGCAGCTGCACCACAGGGAAGGAGGAATGCCATTCCTTCATCAGCAAGCAGTCCCGGACAAAGAGCGGTATGGTGTGCAAATGCTGTGTTCCATTGCGCTTGCCATAGCTGAGTAATCTGTTGAATGCAAGCGCAGGCAGCTCAGAGCCCCCTGAGACCCATCCAGCGCTCTACACCTCATGCTGGATCACAGGGCAGCCAGGTCCAGCATGACTTCCAATGGGGGGCACCTAGATTATTACCCTCACCACATAACTGCCTTATGGCCCTCCGCGATACGATTTTAGCCTCCTCCTGTGATTACCATCTTCGCGATTGCTGTTGACAGCACACTTTCACAACCCCACTCACATTATTCAAAGTTTTGGATAAAGTCAATCGCATTTCTTTTATTATTGAGTCAGGGGCCTGAAAAACCAGTCATTATACCAGTTAGGTATGAGCCAAGCTGGTTGTCTAGAGAGTGAGCTTTTTGACGGAAGGCTGTGAGTTACTGACTTGAGCCCAATGGCGACATCTTTCATTAAAAGCGCCGATAAGACCAGTCAGAGAACACCTACTGGCGTTCTTAAACCAACATAATGCTTAGTACTTCAAGAGATACTCACAGTCTTTTCTTTCTTTGGCGTCTTGACACGACCAACGATTTTCCCATCCTTAATCACCAACTTCTTCTTGCTGTTGGAGACTTTCTCCACTGGGAATACAGAACGGGGCTGCAAAACACCAAAGTCGACCACAGATTTGTTAGTTGGGAAAGAATTAGGAGCTCAAGGCAGGGTCAAATACCTAGTGCGACTCATTGCACAAGCCCCACGTCACTCTACAAACTAATGCAATTGAACGTTCACTCAGTAGAAGGTCAGGGTTTATAGGGAATAGTCGGCATAAAAATTGATGTAGGTAGAAATGTAAGATCATTTATTGTGCGGCTCTTGTTATTTTTTCCCGAATGAAAATGTTATAATACTGTTCAGTTGTTTTTAGCTGCCAACAGAAATGACACAGGTCGGACAACAAAATGTTTTGAACAGCTGTTTAGACTTGACTGACTGCCAACTTACTCTGAGACCTCACGTATGACCTCCACTATCTGCTTTTGGTCTTTCCTTTCCATCATCAGAAGGCTACTTATCTGGTATGCTCACTCCCACAGCTTTCTAAGCAATTTGATGCATTTTCCTAGTTAGTCTTCCTAACTAGTGACGGAGATGTCCTATAGATGGGGAAGCTTACAAGTGTGGCCAGATGGTCCGCCCGCAAATTTCCAGTGATATCTTTATGCCCATCCATCTAATCAACGTTAACTCTATTAGAGATCTGAGCTGAGCGGTCTCCTGCGCTCACTCACCAGTTTTGACGTTGTGCCGTAGTTCATTAGCGCCATGCTTCTTTTATTGATATACCCTTTTTCATGCACTACAACAGACCCAAAGGTGAACACGTAAATCTCTGTTTGAAACACTGTTGGAGTAGGAATCAGGGCAATGTATGTTCCACTCTCCCCACAGCCAGTACTCTCCATGGTTTTAGATTTGTTCCATAGGCTTCCTCCTGATTGCACTTAATCGAACTTGTACCTCGGCACTATCATGTCAGTTTCTCCATAGTATTGGTAGATGTGGTTTCTTCACCCTCGCTATTAGTAAGTGTGCAGCCTTTGTACTTTGGATAAGCTGCTACAGTTCGCTCCTATGGCAGCCCTGCCCCACCATACTGCCAACCCATATCAGATGACTGGTCTCACAATGGCCTCATAAAACTGGCAGGACATTTTACGCTTCAAGCCCCATGTTCTCCACATTTTTTAACACGTCCACGCCTTCTTGGTCGAATATCTGACGTGGTGGCTTCTCAGGTTAGTTTACGATCCTGAACCACACCTCGATACTTGGCCTACCTCTATATTTTACACATATAACTTTAATTATTGTGCGGCTTAATGTTTTATTTTTCGTTGCTCAAAAAGAAAAAAATGAAATCAACACAACAACACTGGGTTTTTGAACTTTTTCTATTGTGTGTAGCGTCTGAGACCTCTGCATAGCAGATCGAGAATAGGGGTTGGGGAAAGTTGTGTGTTGCTACGCTCCAGATATTTCTTCTTTTCGTCTTTGGCACATAACTTTCCTTTCCACATCATAGGGCTACGGTAGTAAAAAGACACAGTGACGCCTGTGGATGTGCTTTGTCACCCACAAAGCTCGCCGAGCGCACCAAACGTCACAGAGCAAACGATAGTAATCTTTCAGGGACATCTTATTACCTGAGATGCAAAATCCGGGTCCCCGGCAATGGACTGGAAACCTTCTGATTGTACACGACCTAAACCGTTCTCATCCAAGTCGTCAATATCGCTACCTGAAAACAAAATCACTTGCTATAGAGGAAACTGCTCGAGGGCTCAATTAAGAAAAATTAAGGAGCCACAAGTCATCTTGTTGATCGATCTTAGAATATAACAGTAACACGTGATAGAAAGACAATGCCTTGAAGGAAAAGTCGTTGAGTCCCTTCTTTTTATAAAGATCTCTCGTGTGATGTAACGAAGATGAGGTGTGATGGAGCTTCTTGATGTTGAAGCGCTCGCACTGTGATGAGTGAACTAATGAGGAGGATGTGGGCTGACTCAGTGGGTACACTTAACAGATCATGCGGCAATACAAGGGACTGGAATGTTCCATTTAGCGCCCCCTGTCTGATCTCCAACACTCAGAAACAAGTCTGAGAGACAACTTTATCAAATTCTCCCACTCTCAAAGAACATTTAACACTTTGCCCACTTTAGACGATGACAACCCGAAGTGGTGGAATAAAGCCTACCAGTAAGGAAATGGACGCAGCGGTTAAATGAGTTAGTGTTGTGACCAGCTAAACCCATTCTCGTCCGAAAAATATCAGCCGTGAGTCGCCGCATTCCTCAGCTCCAGTTGCATTCAGCGGATTTTCACGCTTCAGCATAGCGACTAATCCAACCTGTTTTTCGCTCTGTTCAAGTCAAACAAAACTTACTGTTGTACGTAGCAGCAGGAAGCACTTGAGGTTCCGGAATTCTGTAGGCTGCTCCTAATCACGCCTCAACCAACTGAGCAACTGAGTAACCAGCGGATAGGTAATTCATAAGACAGTCATCGCAATGTTTTTTAGAACGCTCGTGTTAGCTGTTCTCGACTTACAGCGGGGAAACGTAGAAAAAAGTAGTGAAGTAGTCGGGGGAATTTCGCAGGATGTCCCTAATTATTTCATAACCGCCATTATACGATAGATCTGTAGGCAGTTTATAAGGCAACCAACACAATTATTATCAAAATGCTAGTGTCTTATAAGCGGAATTCATACGGGAAAAACTATTAGAATCGATTTTTGTAGTCACGTTTGATAATTTATTGTGCAGCTCCCGGCATTTTCCCGCGAACAAAAATGTTACATTACCGTTATGTCGATTAGAATAATCCACACAAATAATTTAATCAAAATCGTTAATGCTGTTTTTGAGGGGGTACAATTTAGTGTTCAGTTCACTACGATATCTATAGTTAGTTTGGAACGATTTCCCGCATAACCATACTTGGAAGTTCCATGTTAATTCGCAGGCTGAATGCAAAATGTGAGGCGTTTTAGTTAAGGCGTTCTCCTTCAATCGTGTACAGTGTTTTCGACTGAAAGATCGCAAGGACCTTCCAATCTAGTTTTGTCTCGATTACGTTACTTTCCTTTTTACTACATGGAGCTAGGGGAAATAGAAAGCTAGAGCCAAACTGAGTAAACTACGCATCGAAAGAGATTTCGCTGCAGTACGCCTAAAGTCAGGGACGACGAACTCGTTGACGTTGACTCCACATTACAAACATTAAACAAGATGCTGGCACAATGTGCTGTAATGCACAAACACATAAATAGCATATTTCCAAGCTGCCATGGGTCTTACTACGTACTTACACTTTACCCCACAAAGCCTGAAATCTTCGCCATTCGCCATAGCGAAGGCAATAAACTGAAACCAAAATATCTGGTACGACGCACTTCGCGACTTTTGTCAGCCACACGTGCACTCAATGTTTCTCATGGTTTTTGCTACTAATCCAATCTACTTTTCGCTCAGTTCATTTCAACATACCTTCACTTCAGAATGTAGTGGCACTTACAGCTTCGCTCATACTCATGCCACAACTGTTATTATGCAATAGGAGCACCAGGAATTCGTGAGACTATCAACGTAATGGTTTTCTATTGTGAAATATCTTGCAACAACTGTGAGAAATGGTAGTTAGCGAGGGTGGTTGGTATTTCGAAATTTCTGAGAGGCGGCAAAGAACCAGATTTGTAAATATATGGAAAATTACGTTCAACTGTGCCTTTCTTTGGACAACTGGCACCAAGAGAAGAGAATGAGGAAAAGCGAAGCCCTCTCGACTTACCCTCTAGTGATCAAGACAACCTCAAAACCAAGGGGGGGGGGCTGCAGAACAGACAGCGAGAGAATTTTATCACAGTTCGTCCTGGTCCCATCGACCAGGGAAAGTCTGTACATAAGCAAGTACTAGTCTGGGTAGTGGCAGGTACCCATGGGAATGGCTGGAACTGCTACCCAGCGTGGAACAGCTCACACAGACCTGGCTGGAATGGATCACAGTTCAGGTCCAAAGCAACCTGACTCATTTTCCCGTGTAGTGGACGAGCCCAATCCTCGGAATCCATATATGAAAGAAGCGTAGGTGCAGGCAGAACGCCTTGTGGCAATTTCTAGGGCGAGCCACCCATTCAGGTCCTTAGGATGCTCAAGCCGCAGCTAACTTGAATGGTACAATGGGTGGCCAGGCTTGTTACCAGCTGCGAAGCCGAGATGTTGGTTTCGAAGGGAACCTCCCCATGTTAATTAGCGAGACGGCAGGAGAGGGGTAAAGGCCACAGCGCTGGGCATCCTCGTACCACACGTCTCACTCATTTGAACATGATTTTCAAATTATTTCAATTCAATTTTATTTCAAAAAACTGTGAGTGAAACGGCAATGGTTGGGATTCCAGAATTTCTGTGGTTGCTTCATAAGTGATCTCATGAGCGTTATTAAACATTCATTGTACAGGCACTTGATTGGACTATCACGTTTCTGAAGATCCTAGTAGTGTTTGAGCAGAGTTTATAAAGAGCACAGCACTAAAATCGATTTTCGTCGACATGTTTGGTAATTTATTGTGCTACTCTCATCATTTTCCCACAAAGGAGTATTTTATGGTATTGCCGTGTCATTTAAAGCTGTCCATACAAATAATTTAATCAAAATCGTAAGAGCCGCTTTCAAGAAAAAAAATTGGGGTGTTTTCACCACTATGCTATAGATAGTTTTAGGCTAACGTTGCTCATAGCTTTATTATAGCATCCTACGATGATCTGCAGGCTACATATTTAATTTGGTTCAGTTTTTTTCTCTCAATCTGACACACGGAACATTTCCCTGAATGGTGTTTTAGGACATAACACTCAACATTTTATTGTTATTGCCGATTGTCCAACTTTCCTGTCCACTTCGTAGAGCTAAGGAAAGTAAAAATCCAATACTGATCAACAAACACACCCATTGATTCCATGCTGGACTCTTCCTGAGGTGGGTACCCCATTTCATGGTCGCTTTCATCGCTAAGCGGCTCCTGCTTTGTATAAGGTATTGAAGTGTCCCCCAAATCCTGAAGCAATGAATTAAATATCTAAACAAAAGAATGAATAATGGACAGGTGTTAATAACGCAGCATGCAGAAAACACATTATATGCCATGTACTTCACAATACGCAAAATGTTAATTCATTTTTTTAAACATTAAAGCGACACAAGTTCAAAAAAAAACGAGACAAGTTAGTAAAGTGAAACGGGATCAGTACCTCGTCAGTGAAAACTTCTTCTTTGACAACTTGTCGAACCTCTTTCTTCGGGAGACGAGCAACTGCGAACGGGAAAGTCATATTTAGGACTGCGAGTTACAGTTTGTACGCAATGAGGTGGAAGGGGAGTGTATTGTTGTAGGCTGACAAAAATTACAGGGACCCCCGGGTTCCCTAAGAATACAGTTATTCTTCCTTAACAGCTAGACTGAGGTCACTGGAGGGGTCATCATCAGGTGGTACACGGGATGTATAAAGAGCAGTGTTCAGGCAACTCAGAATTGTCTAGTGCTTACTAAGTCTCCTTCTTACAATAGCGATAACAGCGCAGAATCTTTCTTATTTTGATTTACAAACAATGCGGAGGAGTTGCTTCTCATAGCAATGGGCCTCTTGTGTTCTTTTTATTAGGGTTCGCCCTGCTAAATGGAGCGGCTCCCACCGTGACTGAGACTGATACTAGAGACAGTGACTGGAGACTGCTAGCGTCACTAGCCATTAGAGTTTGTACGGTGGCCAGTTCCCGTGTGCTACCAGGACATGAGACAGAAGACAGTCAGTAGTGTCACGTTCAAAAAGCATGTGTTTCTTATTAAAAACTGACTGCGTTTCCAGACGAATAACAATGAATTGAACAGAGCATGCAGTACTCTCCGATATACATAGTGCTCTAGTTTAATATAATTAGTTAATAGGTAAACTTTTTTTTAGATACCTAATAACAGCAAATCATCGCCCTCCTCTTTCTCTGATAGTAATTCTATTACTTGGTGTTCAAATATATTTAAGGTTTAAGTGAAGCCAGCAATGTCACGAGTTGACCAAAACGGTGATTCGTCAACAAACCCCCCTTGCCATGCATTGAACAACCCATTTATCCCGCATCATTATTGCCAGACTACCTGCTCCAACGACAAGCCTGTGACTGCCCTTGATCACAGACAAACCTTGTAAGGTACGTTCCAGAGAGGGAGGAAAAATGCGACACATGAAACTTCTTGATGAACCGTTTATTACTCAAACCAAATTGTTCTCAGGGATCTGCACTACACGGGACGAGTTAATTGACTTTAGGGAGCCCACACACATTGGTGACCTTAAATTAGAATGGACTCCCCAATACTGCAATTCAGACTCGTCAATGTGGAGTGCTGCAATGACAACACTTTTCTGTCACAACAGTCCTCGGAAAAAAGTGTTCACAATGGAAGCGGGATTGGTCATTGCTGCCTCACACTCCTCCAAAGTGCTTGAGAGAGCGGGTAACAGGTAAGCGCCCTTAAGCGACCTTTCAATCAGCTGCGATTTCCTGCCTTAAAGAGTTAAATATTCAAACGCTTGGAATTAGAGCGCAAGTCTACGTTTCACTTCACAACACTTGGCATTCCATGGCAGTGTGAATTAATGAGACAGTCAACACAATTACACAACTGACTTCATCGAAAGACTGCGATACTGAATGAATCGTAGTTTTGGTTGCAGTCTGGGTCTCGACTCACAGTCGATCAAAAGAGATCGAGAGACTTGTCTCGATCACAGCACAAAACGCCACCAACAACCGTCAAGTGGCTCAACTTTCAGGGTGTTGTATCAGATCTCCTCATCCATGCGTACAGGACTTACTTGCTCGAGGACTGGAATTCTGGTCTTTATAATTCGCCAGCGTTTGAAGATTTTGAATTTAACGAACTCGTTTCGTGGGTCCGTCTTTTTTGGTTGGTAGACTTCTAAGGGCAAGCGCTTTCGATGTCGTCATCATCGTCTGGCAGTTACGTCAGTACTCGCAGTCTACCAGTCAGAGAAGACGGACTCTCCAAACTGGTACGTTAACTTCAATAACGTACTTACAGGCATAACTAACCCAACTACTTTAATACTCGAATGATTTTGTTTCGTCTTGCACCGAAGTTAATCGTATTTTATTTTTTCTTATCTTATAGTTCACTTCTGGTCTTCAAGTATTTAAGCTCCTTTTTTTGTCTTCCCCCTTACACATATAAACCACTTTTATAGAATGAGTTAATTGGTGCGGCCGTTTATTTAATCACCCTGACTCAGTCTAACACTCACTACGGCTTCCCTTATGGATGTTCATAGAAGCATGGACGCTTCTACGCTGTTTGTAATTTGGTCAACGTTCTGGAATTCATTAATCTGCTTCTACTTACGTCACGACGTTTATTGAGTAACCAGAGGTAATTAATGGGACTATTAACGTGAATTTTTTGGGGAAGAATCGTGTTTAATGTTATGCTGCAGCAAGGTCTCTCCAGAGCCGTTCCACAATAACTCCTCAAAGGGAATCCAGTGGAGTCGATAGCATATTTTACACGTATTTATCGCCTCGTGACCATCAGGGCCCTCACCACTTCGTTTACCACTGAACTGACTCTGTGCTATTTAACACCTCTGCTCTACTAAACTGCAAATAGCAGGTGTACCAGTAAAACCTTATTCGGTCCTTTATTCAGCATCAAGCATCCACAAGTATTAATTTCCCAGTTGTAAGAAATTACATTCAAACGTCGGCAACAGATTCCTTACTTTAAGCAGCCAAAGGAGAAACCTTTTTATCTTGCACGCTGAAATGTTAATAAATTAGTTCAAAAATCTTATCAATAGTATTAGTGCGTGTTAGTTTTGATGCTTACAATCCACCTCACCCGACGTTAGGAAAGGATCAACTTTTTCCTTTTTCTTTGCATTGGCTCTGATTTCAATTTCGTCCAAATTCTCAAAATCCATCAACTTGGACGATTTCTTTCTGACACGCCCAGATCTGGAAACACCTGTGACTTCGAGTTCTGAAGAAAAAAAAACCAAAGGAAGTAAGTAAACGAATATTGATAATAAATTGAGAGTACGTGATTTGCAGGAATGAAAACAATTAGAGCAACCGAGATTTTTTTTTAAACCTAGTTTCCGCTTTCAACGTATGTGTGTCGATCGATTTTGTGGGAGAATGGCTGGACCGATTGAGCTCGTACTTTTTATGTTACTATTGCTTCTCGAGACTAGATAAATCATTCAAGTGTTGTTAACCCTTCGACCTTCAACAAGTGCTCTTACCCGTAACAATTTCCATTCAGTTCATTTACCCCAACTCCGACTTTTAGTGCTACGTTGTGTTATATATTACAATATATTTTTGAAATATTAAAACGAGAGTTCAGTTTGATAATTGAGCTAAAACGTCAGACTGTGGCGCAAAAGGCTTTGTTTAAATGCTTTAATTCACGAAGTGAGGAATGAACAGTTCAATTTCAAATTTCAACAACGACTTAGTTCGACTTTTGGATGAAAACTGGGCCACGATGCTACAAGTAGAATGAGGCTTGGATAATTCGAAACGAAGCTTCTGATGTCACAGTGAGGATACTACATTTTCACCAGTAATTGCACTGAAACCAGTCTACGTTTTATTAAGCTTAATGAAAAATATAATTTCTCTTATTTCTATTAGGAAGTGACTTCCCACAATCTCCCCACGCGTGATCTAACTAAATCTAACGTGATTTTTTTGTTATTTGACTGACCATTGACAAGCGAATCGCAGTTGCTTAGATTCATTGATTTAATACAGAAAACAGTGTTGAGGATTGTTTTGTGCACCTTGATTATATGTCAGACAGTATGTACGTCCTGAATGACAAAACAAGGCCCCCTCGAGGTTTCGATGCAGAAGCTCAAACGTAAGTAATATTTCTAATTATTCATAGTTTTCTTCAACTCCGCATTAGACCTCGTGAATTTTGCGAATGTATTATTTAAATAAATTTTCTGTCGCGTTCCGTTCTTTGTATAAATTCACTCAATTGTTCATATTTCCTTCCAAATACATTGCACGCTCAGGTTGTTTACATTCAATTATACGGCCAAAATTGGCCCCAGCTGTCATAGCATAACCCCGTCTTTTATCTAACCCTCACACTGCTCTTAATCCTGCATTTTACCCGGCCTGGGAGTGCGTTCATAGTAACTTCTTTCACAAACTATCAAAAAACCCTCTTACGACTGTGATCAAATTCGTAGGATACTTTCAACTAACCAATATCTACATTATGTTCTTTGGTCCTGGGGCTTATACAGAAACCCACCTCGAGAAAACCTCAAGAAACGTTTACACTTGCATCAAGTTGAAAAATATCTTACTCGACCAATTTCTGAAAAAGTCAAGTTGTAAATAAACTAAATTTTTTTAGATTGAAATTAAAAATAAAATTTATCCATAATTAGAATAATTCATCTACTGTTTAATAAACTTACCACACACTTAATACATATGTTCTACATATTAATACCCGATGTTTGTTGCTGTAACATACCGTTGAATTTCATGGCGATGCGCCAGTTATTATAACCGTTATCTCTTATCAGTGTACGGAGTTCAGGCGGCGTGTAGTCTTTTTACAACAAATTCATTGGACGACGAAGCACCAAATTATGTCGTGGCTGCTACATAAAGAGAAATTCGTAACAAATCGGTAAAACTATCGTTCGAACTCACCGCTTTCTTGCTTGGCCCGTTTAGGCGCGAAATCGAAACTGTCATCCTTCCTTTTGAA
Organism: Pachypeltis micranthus; assembly: GCA_020466155.1. Classification (NCBI taxonomy): domain Eukaryota; kingdom Metazoa; phylum Arthropoda; class Insecta; order Hemiptera; family Miridae; genus Pachypeltis; species Pachypeltis micranthus. Next base: position 44,172,671 of record CM035770.1, on the reverse strand, counting down.
CTTTTTATCCATAATTAGAGAATCAAGGGCTCATGAAGTTGACTGCACAGAAGGATGCTCAAAAAAAGCGGGAGTAATTATTCAGAGCACAAATACGTTAACGTACGGGAATCAAAACAAACCTAAGCTGTCAGCGCCATTTTCTAAGCGATGCTGCCAACAAAACAATCTGTTAATTTCTGAGCATGGGAATGTTCATATTATTACCATATATTTTCATTACACTTGGGATGTTGAAGTGTATAGATTTTAGTTGTAGCTCCCAATACTGCAATTTTTATCAACCTACGATTTTTTTTCGAATAGCATCAACTCGTAGCCGATCTGTAGGAGCCGCCAGGAAATGTGACCTTCTAGTTCGACTCATTGAACGACGAACGAGTTGTGCGTTCACTTAAATGAGCTAGTTCTTTCTATCTTACTTTTTTTCTGTTACATTTTGACTTCTGATTGAGCCTGTAAGAATCTGCGAGAATAATAATTATTAGGATCGGCTGCTAGGTACTTTCTTACTAGGTCAACTGCATATCTGAGCCCCCCCCCCCCCACGTTGATGCAAGTGAATGAGTTCTTTCTGGTTCACTTATTTCTCTCATGACGAGGTCCAATAAATTCTATGTCTATCAGTTTCTCATCGCGGATGTAGTAGACGACATAGATGTTTCTAGGACTTTTTGATTTCTTCAAGGAACTATGAACAACTAACCCAATGGAGAGAGATATTTCAGCCATCACTGATCGACTTTTTTCGTCAGCTCTACAAAGTAGAAAGTAAAATCATTCTCATCCTGATTGGGCGCTTGTGGGCGAGGAAGAAAAATCACATAAAACCGTACAACTCATTAGTATTAAATACTCTGCAATGAAAAGAAAACGTAATACCGATAAGTACAATAACACAACAGTTAGAAGATCAGTACTGTGCAGCACGAACCGATCAACCACTAGCACTAGCAACAATTACAAATAGAATTCAACGTTCAACAAATAAGTGAAAACGTCAACTTAAAAGCATTAGCGTCTTTTAGGAAAGCAGTACGCCGCACAAACTGCACGAAAAGTTCTCTTCTTGACATTTGAGTTAACTACGAAGCCAAAACAGACTTAGGCCCGAAAGGGTTGGCCGTCCAACTCTTTTTGTCCCTTTCATCGTATTTGCGAGCGTGGAGTTTCACAGCGGCTGCAATCTCTTCGGAAGTTTTGGTTTGACCGAAGTAGTCGACGAAAGCACCGTCGGGGTCCACTAAGTAAACGATGATCGTGTGATCCACCTGAAATAGGCCCAAAGGTGATTAGAAAGGCATAATGTCACATAGGCAAGGTGGCAAATAAAAGCTATGATTTTGGGAGCAGATAGTTGTTTGTACTTCCCCTATATAATACAATTTTCGAGTGACACTGTTATTAAAAAAGAACTACTTATCACCACCCCTAGTAGCCCCACAGATTTACTCCTCCGTATTAAGAACCAACCGTACCCATTTAGCACATTGCATCAGGGCCCTCACGCCTCTCTGCTACGGCAGCTCTTCTTTCTTGTCCTGACCCTCAAGAGAATTTTGCAGTGTTCCACCATTCCCATACATTCTCCCATATTGCCCAGCAGTTTGGGAGGTTCAGGAGTGCTCTTTCCTCCATAGCCTCGCTCTTCATCCCAACAAGATACTCCCCGGATCAGCAAGCTCCATCCTCATCTCAATACGTGTATTTCACCTTCAGTCTGTCTGGCACAGTACTCAATTTCACCGTGTAATAATCATGCTTTGTCCGATACAGTTTCAAACGAAACTGACGGCACAAGAAACCGATCAATGGGAAATGGAGTCGCCTTTCATCTCCAGGTTACAAACCTTAACAGTTGTAACATGTACATTTCATTTGGCACGAACAATCATTCATTTCATTTCATCCCAATATTATGTCGGATAAGTTCCTGTTGAGCCAAGAAGATGGAGAATCTGATCAACATCTCTGACCCTGACTACTCCACAGCTGATTTTATCTTGGCTTCATAAACAATCCTGCAGGAATGAAAACCCCCACATGTAGCAATTCTCTCTCTTTTATATTCGCATTCCGCTTCCCGAGGATTGAAATACGTGACAATAATAAAAATACTCACAATATAATCATTATCTTCGTCCTTCGGACCTGTGCTGTAGTACACTCTATACGACTTACAGGCCGTTGCTACCTGTTCTTTAGTTCCAGTCAGACCGATGAGTCTAGGAGAAAATTCTGCAACATATTTCCCTACAGCTTCAGGAGTATCTCGGTCTGGATCGACAGATATGAACAAAGGAGTCGTTTTGACGGGCGGCTCACTTTTATCTGAAAGCAATCAGAGCTGTGGTTGACCGGAAATATGAACTGTGTGTGTAAAATGATGGAGATAGTTTTGCTGTTTACTGTGGATGTTCTGGGTATAAATATGAAAACTAGCACATATTTTTCGCGTATTAACCCATATTTGATAGATTAGGGCTCTTTCTGTCTTTTCAGTGGACTGCCAGAGGAATATTTGAGTGGAATAATATTCAAGTATTGACTAATTAAAAGCACAAGCATCACCTGAGTTTTTCTGAAGAACCTAGTAACATTTGAGCAGAGTTTATAAGGTAAAATTACGCTTAACTCGCTGAGCATTATTGAGCAATTGGTACACCACAAATTGATCAGCCTGTTGACGTGTTTTTTTCTCGAAAAGATAATAATCATTTTCCCAATGTTATCGGGTGAAAATGTTTAGAAATATGCGGTAACTGAAACAATAGTGGTTGAAATTCCAGAATTTGTGGAGTAGCTTCTATATATATTATGAGCGTTATTGAAGGCTCGTCGTACAGACACTTCATTGGACTACCACCTGAGATTTTTCTAAGGTTCTAATGACAGTTGAGATGAGTGTTTGAGGAAATTGGCAGAGATGATGATGATCGTAATTCAAACGGATCCCACATTTTCCTGCCATGCCCGAACCGCTTGGTCATGAATATAGTCGGAGGTAGAAGGGGTTTGACGAAAATGTACAACATTACTGACGGGCAAGAGGTTCACTTCAATTCATTTTGCCTCAACCGCGCGATCTATACAACGTTCGGTGAACTAAAGCAGTTTTCCCGTTCGCCGCCAGAGTCGCAATGGAAGTTTCTACACTCGAATTTGAACAAACTGAACTTGGAAATTTCCAATTCGGACAAGCCCTCGCAATCTATCGGTTGTTGAATGAATTAAAGTAGTTGCGAGCTCCTTAGTTTTTATGATCTCCTGCTCAAATATCTTCCCAAACTGACACACCATGCCAGTGGTCGGAACTTCTCTTCGTTTTAGTCAAACCAGGCTTAAGGGAACTGAAGTATTTGAACATTCGCCGCTAGAATGCAGGAGAATAACGAAAACTTACACAGACGGAAATCTTCATAACCACGCATCCTTCCTCAGCCCCACTCCACTTATGATAATTTGGTAGAATTTAACATTGGTAGGTTCCACTGCGTCACACTTTCCTTAGCTTACGTTCATGGCTTTAATCTTCTGTAATATCCCCTGTACTTCTTATGAGCGTTATTGAAAACACATCAAATAGGTACTTGGTTGGACTACCACAACCAAGTTTTTTGGAGATTCTAGTAACATTTTAACGGAGCTTATAAAGAAAAAACTGCTAAAATCGATTTTCGTCGAAATGTTTACTAATTTATTACGCTGCTCCCGTCACTTTCCCATGAATGGGATTTTTACGGTATTGTTGTCTTATTGAGAGGTGTCCATATAAAAAAATTAATCAAAATCGTTATAGCTGCTTTCGAGAAAAAAAGTATTTGGTGTTTTGATCACTATGATAACTATAATTATTTTTGAGCGAATTTCGCTCGTACCCTTATTTTAGCGTCCCATGGTAACCTGCAGGCTAGATATCAAGTTTGAGCTGGTTTGGGTAAGTCGCTTTCTCTCAAGTACAAATAGACAGTGTGCGTTTTCGTAGTGTGAAACGTGAAGATTTGAAAAGAACTCAAACAATGTTGTTCAGCTGATTACATATATTTTCTTTCTACTTCGTAGAGCCAAGGAAAGTAAAAAAAAAAAAACAAAAAAAAAAACGCACAATAACTTGGTGCATTGCAACCTAGAAAAGACGGGTAAGTTTGTTGGAGGCGTTTGAACTCATTGCAGTGATTCAAACTGCAAGCTCGTCCATACGAGAAAAGTTGTGCAATTAGTTTGGGCTGTACTCACCAATTTCGTCAACGACTGCAGCCAATTTTTCCATTTCTTCCGGACAGATGTCGGGGCAATGAGTGAAACCAAAGTAAATCAAAACCCACGAGCCCAAAAAATCTGTGTTCTTGACTAATTTTCCTTTGGAGTCGACCAGTTCGAAGGGGCCACCAATAGCCGCTTTGCCGATGTGCCGTTTCCTCTCTCTTTCGATAGCTGAAACGCAAATGGAAAAATGTCGAGAGACGAGAGAAACACGACAAAATTTGTAAATATCATTATCAGGACGTTTAATAATAGATACATTTTACTGTAACAATAAAATATCTTTCAATTATCAGCCTTCCCTTTAACACGCTTTACATGGTCTATGCATTGATCAACGCATTTCTGCAAGTACGTGCACGGAGAACAATATGTAGACACTAGTAATCTGAAAGAAAGCTTTATTCTTCTTAGTGTTCATGGGTTTGCATTAACAACTAAAAGCCCCGTTCGAGAAAACGTTGAGGGTTCAATCACTTTCTTTTCGTTAATTTAATGTGATACACCATGTGAAACATTTTGCCTTCCTGTCAAAGGGCAAAGGCGATGCTGACACTCTCTAGGCAGGATCTGGGAGTTCTGACATGCTTCCTCACTGGGCACTGCCCACTCAGATATCACCTCAAAAAGATATGCATCTAAGAGGCGGTGGAATGCAGACTTTCCAGCGAGGAGGACGAGACAGCAGAGCATATCCTATGTGAATGCCCTGCCTTGGCAGTCAAACGCTTCGAATATTTCGCCCAGGGGACCATTGAACCCCAAATCATAGCGGAATCGGCGGTGAAGGACATACTCGGCTTCCTGAGAGGCGCGGGTATGTACGACGCCTTCTACTAAGAACGGGTCAGTGTCACAATAGGCCCATATGTGGCCGCAGTGACAAAGGGACTTGTCCCGCATGCCCTCCGGGGGTAAAAAATGTGACACATGAGAAAACGGTTGGCAGCAATCAATTAAACATGAACTAAATCCTCCGACAGTCAACTAGGAAAAAACGGAAGTTTCATTAAAAAAAGCGAACTAAGGGGTGAATCACCTACACTCCTCAACTTTATTTGGTTAGCGTACAACACAATTCAACTGTGCGCCTTCGATGCAACCCGCAACATCCCTGTCAAGTTCCTGTTTACTTTCCTTCGGACTCTTTTTCACAGAAACTGGTACTTAGTAAAGTTGGAGGATTAACAGGAGATTAATTAACAAGAGCCTGCCCGAATGTGTCGGGTTGGCGACGCGCGGGCGCCTCAAGTTTGTATTACGACAAATATTGCGCCTGACATTGTGCAGACAGGTAACCCGCCATCCACTATCAGACTCCTGTTTATTTTCAATCTTCGGTAAAAGCAAAGAATATGGACCGATCCCTCTGAGAAGGCAATATATCGATATATCACGACGGAGGTCAGGTTATCGATATGCCTGACATCGTAGGCTCTAGCACCATGTTTGAAAGTAGAAATAATGACAGCTGTGCGATTATGCCAATTATTTAATGTTCATTATGTAATACCCCGTTATATAATTATTTTAAATGTACAAAGATTATGAAAAGGAGTTAATTCAATGAAATTAAGAATGGTTATATGAAATAAATATGAGATAACTAACAGACGCATATCGATACATGCAGTCGTAGCATTATCAAGCGACCTATCGATACATGCAGTCGTAGAGTTATCAAGCGGCAAGCGATATTCTTTGTTTCACCCCAATCTTCTGTTGCTTCAGTCTCTTTTCAATTTGGTTTAATAGAAAAACGTTGCTAAGGTTGGCCGATTAACAAGAGATTGAAAATAAACAGGAGCCTGCTCGAGGTGGTTGCCTACCTTCAAAACGTCAGGCCTCGAAACCTGTTTTTACTAATTGCGAAAACTATAATTTGATAATATTCGGCAAATCTCATTTTCCGATGAATCTTGGCTTACGTCTCTGTTCAAAAATTATAACCGAAATGGTTGGGGGAAAGAAAATTTGGGTGTACTTTCCTTAAAGACAGGTCGTCGAATTCAGTTACGCATTTACGGTAAGAAATACTGAAGTTTACACAGAAATCGTGAGTAACGACCCACCCTTTTCTTTTTCTCCTTTAAGGTACAGCATGAATATCAGGACACCTCCGCAGATGACACCGGTTCCAGTGAGGGATTTCCAAGTGATCGGCCCTTTCCCTTTACCAAGATCTTTTCGGGATTTGGGGAGATTGTAGCCGCTGGCGAACCTTAGGCCTGGAGTTTTCACGGTCGCTTCGCACACTTTCTGGAATAATAGCAATTATAAATTAGGGCCACAAAATGAATCGTAACGGGCAATTGCACTATAAACCCATTCGCTCCTTCCTGCTGAAGGTTTGCCTAGCTCACAAACATGACAGTGTAAAGTATCACCTCATATGACAACAAATGTATCTCTAAGCTTCCAACCATGAATAGTTCCACCTTCTCCTCCCCTGCAGCAAAGCTCCAAGCACCCAAGACAACGTTCTTACACCACTTGAAGTAACATTACTTACTAAACTACTGGAGAAACAAGACGTATCTCGATGTGAGCCAATTCGCCGAGGAAGCGTCCTTAACACGTTTCTCATAATCGACATCATCACAACGAACTATTCGATAAATTTATTGTTTGAAAACTAACTCCCCGCAAATGTTCTCAGTCGGCCTCTTGGCGTTATCAGTGGCTTCGATAAGAATATTGTGCTGTTGTTGACGTTTCCTATCGAAGGCTATGAGAAGGTTTTATTATACACCGCAACTTGTGAATCTAGTTAACACAACTTTCTATAATTTTTCTAACCTCTATGACATGATGTTCTTTCGACCTACACATTTCATTGGAACTGTGTAAAAATAATAAGGTAGTATCCCATGGTGTGGGTGGTTGTTTGATCAAAAACATTTGAGCCGTTTTTTTTGGAATATGATGAAAAGATCGTCAAATATCGTTTCTGATATTTTTCTTCAGTACAACTGCGACGAAAAAAAACTCATTTTGCTTCATTCTACGTTTAACGAATTTTCGCAGAGATATTTCTGGGGAACAAAAGTTAGTTACCAATTATTAGAAGATAATTTGAAAGTTTAATCAAAATCGTTACTGCCGTTTTATGTTCAGACTTTTTCAGCCAACGATTTGTGTATCACTGTCCCCCATCGAATATCCATTCATCTCTGTTTATTTATCTATGATTATATCTCTGTTGTCCTGTATAGTTTATTGTTACTTGTGAATATCGTTATACCTCTGTTTACTTATGTAAGCGCATATTCTAGATTTATTCAATAATTGGTGTGCTGTGCTGTTGTTGCGTAGTTGCTCAAAATGACGCGACGATACCACGAAATCCTCATTCCCAGAAAAATGATGAGAGCATCTCGATAAATGATGAAAAAATATATTTAGCACAGTTTTAACGGATCTCGCTCATGTGACAATTTTTCAGTTTTCTCTCGATTATTCCAAAACCGTAAACACGATCATTCTAAAAAAAATCATGTTGACAACATCTTGAATGACTTGCGCATTAATTGCTCAATAATGGTTGTAGCATAAGTAGGAGCAGCTCAATAAATCCAGATAAATAATGCACTACCACTTTCTACGTAAAATTCAGATGAACAGTTTACATTTTCTTTAAGGCAAAGGCAATGGAGGGTAGATAGGAGCATGCTCAGGGGAATCCATTTTTATATTAATTTTTTCATTTTCATGTTGCAACTTGGGAAATTGCAGACATTGTGGTTTTATAGCGCAGTGATTAACCCCGTTTCAAGCAATTTAACGCAGCAGAGTTGCCAAAAAAAATTTTACTTTAAAATCGTGCACTAGACAATGACTAAACACACAAATTTTGACTTAATTGACAAACAATTTCTGTGACCTTCCGTGTAACAGAGATATGAACCACAATACGTCGTTAAATGTGGTATGTAGAATGTAAAATAATAGTTTTTGCAATTTTCTCAAATTTGGTTCCGTAAGCCAATGTGTGCGCCTGCTGTTTTGACGGTAGGCAACCCGCCAGGCTCGACCAAGCTCCTGCTTATTTCCAATCTCCTGTTCCATCGGTATCTTTTTACGTAGTGCGCTTGATAAAACGGTTTACACGAAAATTGAAGATGAACAGCCCGTTTGAGTCGTCAAAATGGCAGGCGTACGCGTGGTATGTGTTGTAGGCTTGCATACATAATGAACTTTAGGCGCCCACTCCTCGAGGCAAGCATCCTGCTACATTCCAGAAAGCTCCTGTTAACTTTGCTACCTTACCAACTTCTGTATACGTTTAAAAAACAGACTGAAGTAACAAGAGCTTACTCGAGCAGGCAGGTTGCCCACCAGCAGGTTTGAAGGCGCTTCGCAGATATTATCCTTAAGGGCCCTGCAAACGCAAGAATTGCGGGTCGCCTATTGAAGGTTCACTGTTACGGGTTCGTATAACCAATAAATTGTCATGGGACCGCGTTTTCATCTTCGTCATCAGATTCATTCACTATTTTACGCTATCCAGAATTTACTAACTGTTTGTAGTTTCGTACTTTTTCCCTTGCCGACTTGAAACTGGACTTGTTACTTTCCGCTACCCGAAGGGAAGGAAAGTATAGTAATCGGCCCAAAAAAAAAATTTGGGTTTTCTTCAGATCTTTACGTTTCAGACCCTACTGAGTCAAAAAACCTAATTTCGGCGCGTGGTCCGTAGTTCGATTTGCGGGAGAATGGCTGATCCGATTGAGCTGGTTCTTTTTTTGTTTTGTTCGTTATTTTTTGTAGACACCAAAATAAGGTTATGGACGATTTCGGCCGATGGGAAGGGGGGTGGGGGACGAAAATGTACCAAAAACTAGGGTTTTTCGCATTTTTCTCAAAAACAGTTCTAACGATTTTGATTAAACTTCCAAATTATCTTCTCCTAATCAATACCTAACTTTTCTTCTCCATACATATCTCCATGAAAATACGGTGAACGGAGATATAGGCCTATGAAGCAAAAATAGGTTTTTTACGCTTTTTGGCAAAACAGCTTCAGCGATTTTCACCAAACTCACAGGGTGTTTTCAAATAGTTAATACCTACATATTCTTTTCAATAAATGTTCCTGTGACGGTCCATTGAACAGAGATAAAAATATAAAATGTGTCGAAAATAACGTTTTTTCTAACATTTCCGTAAATTCCAGGGTAACTTTTTCACCAGATGTGATAAATCCTAATGGAGTGTCTTTAAGTTACCCGAACCAACATTTCGTTCTCCATAATTATTTCTGTATATATATGTTGAACGGAGATATAAGCCAAGTTAACTCAGAAAAAGAGATTTGTCGAATATTAATTTATCGGTATTCCAATTTGCTCAAAAACGGCTCTAACGATTTCGATCAAGCTTTCAGAGTACTCTCAGCTAACTAGTCCCTACATTTTGTTCTCCATAAATGTTCCTGTAAAAATGCGTTGAACGAAGATATAGCACCCGCATATGTAGGTGGTGTTCGAACTTAAAGGGGTGGCGGAAAGTTGTGTGTTGCTACGCACCAGATATTTCTTACGTAAATTCCTCTTTTTTGTTTCGTTATGCCGCAATATTTTTCTTTTTCGCTTCTCAACTACTTTTCCCTGAGGGCTTCTTCAACTCGCCAGTTAGGATTTCGGACTTGCTCTAAATCTTCCTTGACTTTTTAAATGGTCTCAGTTGTTCGTCTGTTGGGTAATCCAAAAGTGACGAGGAACGCAGACTGAGAGAATATCTTGTAAGTTAAAAGAGACGAATCTGTTACAATACAACATTAAATGATGATTTGCACGAAAATACTAAAAAGGACGGCGACAGTATGAAGTAAATATCTGGTGCGTTGCAACACACAACTTTCCTTAGCTCTACGTCAATTCACTTTGTACATAGCTAATTCTATTTAATCAATTCATTTATCAGTCAGTTCATTTGAACTTGGTCAAACAACGCTTTACGGCAGCAGAAAGCGGTAGCGCTTACAGTTCCGGAATTTATTGTGCTGCTCGTACTCATTGCAGGACCATTATTGAGCAATTGGTACACAGATAACTAATGTGGCTGTAAACACGATTTTTTGAAAAAGGATAGTAATTACTTTTGCAGAGTTATTGGAAAATAACTGTTAGAACTGGTAGTAAGCGAAACGGCAGTAGTTGAAATTCAGGAATTTCTGGAGTGAGCCCCATGTATCTCATGAGCGTTTTTAAACACTCACCCTTTAGGTATTGGATTGGACTACAATACCAATTTTTTTAAAACATTTTACAAGAGTTCCAGCGGAGTTTATAAGGAAAAAACTGGGCGAAAAAAGCTTTTGGTCGAAAGTTTTGATAATTTATTGTGCTGCTCTCGTCATTTTCCCACGAATGAGAATTTTATGGTATAATTGCCTTATTGAGAGCTATCAATATAAAAAATGTAATTAAAATCGTTAGAGCCGTTTTTGAGAAAAAAAATTTGGTGTTTTGATCACTATGACGACTATAGTTAACTTTCGATGGATTTTGCCCATACCCTCATTATTGCGTCCCATGGTAACCTGTAGGCTAGACATCAAGTTTTAGCTGATTTGGTACGGTGGTTTTCTCTAAAAACTGCGCTAAAATCGATTTCGTCGAAAGTTTTGGTAATTTATTGTGCTGCTCCAGTCATTTTCCCACGAATGGAAATTTTATGGTATAATTGCCTTATTAAGAGCTATCAATATAAAAAATTTAATCAAAATCGTTAGAGTCGTTTTTGAGGAAAAAAAATTTGGTGTTTTGATCACTATGATAACTATAGTTAAATTTCGGTGAATTTTGTTCATACCCTTATTTTGGCGTCCCATGATGACCTGCGGGCGAGATATGAAGTTTGAGCTGATTTGGTTCAGTGGTTTTCTCTAAAAATCGTTCACAGACACACATACAGACCATTTTCCCAAATAGTGTTTTTCGGACTCAGGAGGGTCTGAAACGTAAAGATCTGAAGAGAACACAAAATTTTTTTTTCAGCCGATTACATAACTTTTACTTCGTAGAGCAAGGAAAGTAAAAACTCGACAAGCCTGTACCTCGATCATAATTTTTTTCCATTTTCCAAGGCCCACTCGAGATGTCGACGTAAATTAAGATCATCGTAGAGCCATGAGTTTGAAGTAGTTACATTCCACTTCCATTTTCAGCCGTACGTAAATGGTTAAACACTACTCTCACACCGTTCGACCCTTGTGGCCTGGGACATCATTGTCCCAACACCACTTACCTTTTTACCCATGATTTTCACATATTGTTAAGGGAGAACAAACAACACACCTTTGCACCTCTAGGCAGCTTTCAACTGCCCCTCTATTTCTGGGGTATGTCACTACGCTGAACAGCCACTGTAAAGAAAATAGAAATTGGAGAAAACGTAGCCTATTTCCACGAGGACTTGAATATTTTTAAACTAGCTTCAGTTGGGCAGCCCATCGTCAATAGGTATAAAATAAAATAAACAGTGTATGTCGATGATACGAGTACTGACTGTGGTGTTAACTAGTACGAGCAAATGATATAATAATAAAATAGATGTCCACTACTTCGCCACAAATCGAACAAGTTTCGTTCGTGTGAAGCATGACAAGGCAGCCACTTCTTACTTTCTAATTCCTTCCAAGAAGCCCTTTCTCTCGCCAACTCTAACAAAAAAACAGGAACGAGAAGACGTCTGTTTAATAAAACAATTTATTAACAAGAAACAAAAAGAGGGAAATAAACAAATATAAATTACAACGAAATTCAAACGGATCAAATCAAAGAAAGAACACAAATATTTTGAAAACGATTTTACCTTTTTTAAAATTTATTTACAGTGGACCGGTCAGCGACCCAATTCCTAATCTACGGCATATAAAATGTTACTATCAACGAAAATTTTACATCGGCTATTGAGTTATCCGAGGGAGCGCAGGAATGATCTTACGCGCCTCGAAGTTCCGTTTATTTTCTTTCTAATAAATTAAGATCGGGAGGATCGCTTAGGTTTCCTGGCAGTTGGTACGTTTACGCGTTAAGCAGGACTAAGAAACACGCCACACAAAAAAGTCTGATTCGATTGCTTCTAATGTTTGCTAACTAAGTATTGATAAATTGGTGGAAACCTTAACACGATCCAGTCTAAACCTCAGTGCGTTCGTTGGTGTTGAATTGTGGTACACAGAGGGCACGTTTTTTTCTGGGCGAAGGTAGAGAGGGATCAGAATCCTATCACACGATTACAGGAGCACGAAACATATTCAACGCGTTTGGAGACTACCTGATCTTATGAATCATGAGTAAATGCGTGATGGTGTTGGTGTTGCACTCGCAGTTTCCATCACGAGTCAAATCTCAGATGACTTGACATAGGAGATTAGAGCTGCTTCAAGAGGTAAGTTTGGTTGGAAGAGGAAGTGTATTTTTGAAGGTAGCTCAATGGCTTAAGCTTCCCTTTGTTGAAAGGTATCAAGGAATATGGAGGTCTTGAGCCAAAATGGGGTGTGGCTGGTGAGGCGGGCAAATGTAAAATGGAAGGAACCAATTCAGGGCCTAGGAAATATTACGTAACCACTACAGAATTGCAGAGATCTGGAAATGATAATACGCAACCTCAAAACAGTTGCAGGACCTTGGAAATTGATATTTCGTGTCCTCAACAGACGACACAGGGTTGCACGCCCTTGAGCATGGCATTACACATCCTTAACTGGATACAGGACGTTGGATAACATGATTAAGGACGTGTAACAGGATTGTAAGAAACTCGGTATAATAGTACACAACCTTTGTACAATTTCAGGATCTTGGGCATGATATTACACGACCTCAACAGGATTTCAGGACTTTGGAGAGCCATAACAGGATTTCAGGGTCTTAGATATGACATAACACAGCCTCAATAAATCCTGGATATGATAGTACCCGACCTCAATGGAATTACAGGACCTTCGACACAGCACTACACGAACTTACCAGGGTTGTGGGACCTTGGAAATAACATTACAAGGCCTTGGCAGGATCGCGGGACAATGGACATGATGTAGTAATGTAGCAGGATCACAGAACCTTCGACATACATGATCCTGACAAGATTTGCAGAGCCCCGGATACAATAGCATGGTTGGAGGACCTTAGATGTGGCTTTGTCACGACCTCAAAGGATTGTAGGACCTTAGATAAATATCCATACCAGAAGACAAGAAGTACAGGACTGTAACTGGGATAAATGTGAGGGAGGAGGGGGAGACGGCTTTATCAGGATTAAGGGACTTTGGATAGGATGGCCCAGGACCTAAGGAGACAGAGCAGAGAAGTAGAAAAAGAAAAAATCGCATTACAACCCTCAAGATAGCATGATTCAGGTTTGTGTGAACGCAACGTTCCAGGAGGAAGCACCCAAACAGGTTACATTGAATGGGAGGGGCTAGTGTAAAATGCTTTGTCCTCTCGAGGAGAAAAATATAAAGATATTTGGTCTCCAAACAAAGCCAAGCCAATTTAACACCCTTAAATCACACAACGATGACAAATCTGCAATCTCGACTGGTTCATGTTAAAGCTTCTAAAATAGAAATAAAAGTAAATAACAAAAACAAACGCCCCCAATCAAACTAGTCAATCAACGAAGATTACAATACAACGATAAATGCCAAAATATCTAAAATTTCGTTTAACGAAATTTCTAACCAGCGTTCCTATTACCGAGCCCATCTGTAATCGTGAAACAGCTCTTTCAAATAGAGTTATTAAGCCAGCCACAATAACAGTACTAGTTACTTGCTGACGGGAGAGATTGCTAGCACTGGAAACCTAACTGTGGAAGGTAACAGGTTCAAACTTCATTTTCCTGGGGACCAGTTGATGCAATGAGTTGAGATGATACTACAAATGTGACAAGCACACTGTAGCGACCATATTGCCAGTAGATACCCCCAATGAATTCAGCCCCGATTAAAAGAATGATTTAAGAAGAAATGTTATCCAACTGGCGAAACCCTGTTCAGTAATTCTCCAGCTAAGGAACACTTCCTCCTAACGTGGTGCGTTTAAGACAATCATTGAGTGTGCCTAATACACCGTAGGTCAGTTGAGGTCACTGACCACAGTCAGCAATGTGCAGGAGTAACCCCAGATGCTCGTCAACAGCGATGGGAGCGTAATCTGGGGGGGGGGGGGTGCTCAGTCTATTTTCCGGGCCACAGAAGGACCTATTCCTAACCTGCTACTTATAAGACAATCATTGAGTGCCCATATTACGCGGCTGGTCAGTTCGTGTCCCCTGCAGAGCAACGAAAAGAGTGACAACAGTTGGACTCGGCAAATTATAAAAACATTACACAAACCCTAACACCACAATAAAATGCGTTACTCAATTAATTACACTTTTTATCATTTAGAATAAAGACCTCCCCACAATGCAACGCCTAGCTGTCAAGTAAGCAAACGATCACACAAACACACACACAGTCTCTCCCATCACCAGTGAAGAAGCAGCGGAGCGGAGAAACGTCCATACGAGAGGCATTACTGAAGTGTTGAAAATGGCCCAAAACGACAGGTTCTGTTCGTTGTTTGGTTGCGGCTCTAGAAAGCGCCTCTTTCTTCTGCTTGGTGTGGGACAGGGTCCCAACCAGCTAGCCTACATGCGTTTTCACAATTTTTTTTCTTGGCAAAAACTTGCACACTTCGTTTTGTGGTGAACAATTTGCAGCGCCCCTGAGAATAAATCCGTCAAGTTTTTGGAACGAATTGAGTGCCCATGTGCAGCACTCAGTCCTTTTCAGGGCTTGAGCTACTAGGGATTTATTGAGTTGCTTCTACTTATGCCACGACCATTATGGAGTGATCAATGCCCAGATGACTCGTGAGAACATGTTGATTCGCATACATATCGAGGAGACCCCCCCCCCCCCATCACACTTCTCTGCCAAGTGGTGCCTGTTGGAACCATGTGACTAACGAGGTTCTGTCGACCAGAAAAAGAGTGTTCACATGGTTGTGAGTTGGGAGCTTTGGCAAACGCATACCAAAAGGACCAGAAGCGAACATGAGGGAAGCACACGAATTCTCCAGCTCAATGATCTCAGTTCAGGAGTGTTTGTGTGACCGGACTCTTTTTCTCTTACAGAGGACGGGAGCAAGCCCAATCCTTGGAATCCATGTGTGGAAAGAAGCGTAGGTGAAGACGATTCCTGAACCACATGGGGCCTGCCACCCATTCGGCTGCTCAAGCTGCAGCTAACTTGAAAAGCACTGAGAGGCTGTGGGAGGCTTCTACCCACAGCCACTGACAACGCCATCTTGCCAAGGGGTTGTATTTGTGGAGGGCGTGGTTTCAATGGAAAGCCCCCTCCACTTAACTTATCACGTTGACAGGAGAGGTGTAAAGGTTGCAGGGCTACATACTCCATCCAACCACCAAGGGTGTATGTGTTGCGAACCACGCACAATACACAGGTCAACTTGATTTTTTTGAGGAGAATTGTGTTTACTGTTTGGGAATTATCAGGTAAAAGCGATGAGAAATAGCAGCGGTTTGCATTCCAGAATTTCCGGGGTTGCCCCTAATTATCTTATGAACTTTATTAAACCTTAATCGTATAGGCAGTTTATTGGACTAACGTTCTGATTTTTCTGAAAACTCCGATCATCGTTAGGGCAGTTTTTGAGAGAAAAAAAGTTGGTGTTGTTGAACTAGCCTTCTCTGCCTGCCATAAGGTAGAATTGCTACGCAGGCCGTGATGAACGCCCTTAGACCTTACAAGTTCACGTTTTCAGGCCTGCCAAGGAGTGGAAAGATCACTGCTCCGCTAGCACTTCCAAACTGGTCCACAACCCCTACCTCACACATCTTCATATTTTCCAAACCCAATATTCCCTACGTAACGCACAATAAAAAGAACCCAATTAGACAATACACAATCATTACAACACACTACACACATTAACAGTCGGTGTATGCAATCGACAACACGACACGGGTAATGTAACTACACATGTTTGGGTACAAAAATACAATTTTGGTGTTCGTCGCCGTTTGTAGGAAATAAAACGGAAATATTGCTAAGATCAAAGCGATGCAGTTGTACTTTGTGGAAAATATGTCTTAAGATATTCGTAGTTGTCATTTCACAGACGACCTCTACGTCATAATTCTGGTTCGAGTGTACAATTTGAGGAGACAGGGGGGAGGACTTTTGAGCAATTGATGTTAGATATGGTGGTAATTACTCCCACGTTGCAAGGAGTGACAATTGAACGTTAATGTCGAGGGCAGTGACGATTCCTGATTACATGGTTTGTGGTATAGAAGTCTTTGTGGACGATGAGTAGTTTATAGCTCTCTGACACTTCATTGAAGGGCAAAGAGAAAAAGTGTCTGTCACGGCCGCTGGGCGGGGGAAAGGAAATTCTGAATGCCCTGTCGTGGGTTCTATAGAGCGGTTGAGGAGAGATGGCAGTTATAGAGAGAAAACTGTACGAACGACTATACGAACATCTCAATGTGCCATTCTTGGTATCAACCATACAGCAGGAATCAAAGTAGGCTCTTGCCCACATTTAACAGCGAATGAGAATGGGGAGCGCCCTCAGGGACACTCCATAAAAGGAAGTCGCCAAAGATGTAAAAGCTGTGAACCATCAAGCCATCTCAACATCTCCTACCGCTCTCTCCAACCTTGAGGCAGATGAACGTTTTGGAGGACCACTTTACCAATTCTCTGATGGCCATTTTCTCAGCGGCGATGGAAGATTAGGCCAGAGAAATCCTTGTCTAGCCTAAGCCTGCTCAATCCTCAGCGAGTTAGCCACATCGGTTTATTTTGAGTACAACTGGCAACACTGCTGACAGAGACAGTTCATCAGACACTTGCTTTCCCTCAAGAACAGGTCGTCTCACAAGTGGCTCAAAAATCGCATAATTGTAAATAAAAAGTGTAACTACACGCTAAACCAAAATCAATTAAAAAAGACGATTAATTACAAGTCTTAAATTTCATCCAGAGTCCACCATTTTTGTACACAACTGTGCCAAACGACAAATCGAATTATTAAATCACCCTAAATTTACAACTGTACAATTTGCTCAAAACAACGGTCTCCAAAAAATGTCTGAACGCCTCTTCCAGAAATGTAACTCGACTACGTATAAAAAAGTTATAAAAACACTACGAAATAGTTGCATTAATTATTGGAAATATTTGGTAGTTTTGCCACCTTAGTGTATAAAAATGTCTGAAGCGTAAAATGTTTTTGTACACAGGTAACTACTGGGCGGATGATAAACGGGATTCTGGTCACGAGGGAAATTATGTAGCGGTCCAGAACTTGTCAGCGGTTGTTATGCGACAGGAACTATTTTCTACTGGTTTAGTTATCAGAAACGAAGGAGATTATAGTTATACACTGACATGTTGACTTCCTATAATGCACAACTCTCAATCCGAATCCCAAGCAAATGATTAAGAAAGATGCGTAGCTCTTGAGATGCCCCTGTAGCTTGATTAAAAAAACGATTGTGCCGTCATTTTTCTGAAAAAACCCCGTTTCTTCCGTCCGCGCTACTTCCACCGCTCGTTATGTTCACACAATTTTTAATCTTTGTGCCTACCTCAGTCCAAACTCTCCTGAGTCACCCGACTACCTTCCTCAAAGCAAGTTGGGGATTGAAGCTGCACGTACATAACCCTCATAGGTCGCATAAACGTGGAATTGTCAAGACTGTCGCAAAGTGTCCGACCTTTCTTTGGTTAAGTCGTGTGATTCAAGACTTCTTTGTTTTTTTAGCATGGAACGCGCATTAGCCTTCATTTAACTGTCAGAAATAGATACGTAAGGAGGGAACGAAATCATGTCACAAAATAATTACATAACTCCACTCTCACCCCCCCCCTTTCGGTTATAATAGGTCCAAAAAGTGGCCCTCCTTCTCTTCAAATAACCAGACCCCTCTATTCACACAGTTACATTGGCACCTTGACCGATAGAAGTTCCCTTGTTTCACAATTTTTGCATTTTAGTTTGGTATTTTTCATAGCGAACTACACAATTCCAAGTAGATTACGATGTTCTGCTGATAGAAAGGGGTACTCAGGAGGGTGGGCAGAATTGGTAACAAAAACTAGAGTAATAAAATTTCGGAAAAACGAAGAAATTACAATTCGTCGGTAGTTTTGTTGATATTTTGCCCCAATTTCGGTTTGTGTTCATAGTTCTTTCTGATTTATTTCATCATTCAACTGTGTCGAGGTGTTTTTCTGTACACTGGATCCCTCCATCGTGTCCTCTGAGCTTTCATTTTCTTCCATGATCCCTTGGAAACGGAAAAGTTCAAAATATTTTTAACAACTTGCTGTACTTTCGTCTTTCATTCGTTCCCAATTTGAATGAGCATCTTAAGAAATTAACGTATTCTCTCAAGTACTCGGAGGCGAGTAAAATGAAAATAAAATCTACACACCGAAATCTTCTAAATTCGACAGGAAAGTAAATGAAATCACCTGTTTAACGCCCTCGTGACCTTCGTCCCATTTTCTAAAACCATAAAAAAACCGTGAGCCCCGAAGAAATATATAAAAATTCAAATTTGTAACAGGAGCGGGTTTCATATAAACGAAACGCTATTCTTCGAGCCCGAGCGACATTTTTAAGGCGAAACTATCAAAAGAGCAGACGTTAAGCGACTAAGGTGGCGACGTACGTGAAAGAAACGAATTATTTGGAAGTATCGCTACAGATTAATTAGTATATTTCAATTACAGTATTCGATGAGTGAAGGTAGAGAGATCAGTTCTGTTGAATGTCGAGACGCGTCGGGCGCTGATGGTGGTGGTCATGGGGCGGGGGTGGGGGATCTACTAATTCTCGTTGTTTACCTCATAAGGCTTTCATTTTGACAGTCTCGAGATGAGGAGAAGCTGTGGACAGAGTTGCGACAGATTAGTTGTTGAGTGAGAGGAAACTGTACAGCTATTTGACTGTTATTAGGCTAATTGGAAATTTGTAAGTGCGAACGCTAAGTCAAAACAAAATACGAATTCGTAAATTAAGTGTGAAATATCTGGTGCGACTCACCACACAACTTTCATCAACCC